>JAODAL010006988.1:0-129032 GCA_025379985.1 Phyllomedusa bahiana
TCCATTCTGATGGCTGACTACCCAAGTCCCCGGTAGCTTAACCAATCACTCTTTTCAGCTTTTTTACTTTTTTTTTTAACTATCCCCCCCGGGGATTTGTTGGTCTAAATTTCCCCCATAGGTTTTAAGGGTTCACTGTCGCTCCTATTCTGATTGGCCGGTTTATGCCGACCAATCAGAATAGCTTTCTGAATTTGAATTACGTATTTCCTGGCAATTTCCAATATCCAAATTTCTTGAATTAGGATTTTGGGAAATTTGAATTTTTTTATGTATTTTTTTTTTTTGAGGTTTCAAGCTCTTTCGAGAATGTTGGAACGCCTTTATAAAGGCGATTTTGATTCATACTTTCGCACCGACATCTGGAATAAATTTCTCCTGTTCCAGCCTGTCTGATCGGAACCCGTTTTTTGGCCCGCAGTCCCCACGGCGCCTAAGTCCCGCACTCGCCCATTTTCCCGCACTGTGCCCCCACACACTGGCGAGGGCAGGGAATTTTTCCCCGCATGTATGAGTGCGCTACCTCTGGCGGCGAATCATAGGCGCAGCGCCGCACTGCGCCTCGGTCCCCGCACTGCGCCTAACACACTGGCCGGGCGCGGCGGACTTTTCCCCACATGTATGACCGCACTACCTCCGGCGCCGAATCCAAAGGCGCAGCCCGCACTGCGCCTGGGACCCGCACTGCGCCTAAAACACAGGCGGGGCGCAGCGACTTTACATTGTATGTATGAGCGCGCTCCGGCCCCGACATAAATCAGGCGCAGATTCCGCCGGAAAACTGGTGGAAAGGTGCGCCCCGACCCGGCGAGATTCATACATGTGGCCCATAGTCTTTGAGGTAAGCCGGTGGATTTATTGCTCGCTTTGCTCTTGGCAATTCTGAGGTGGATGGTTGAGGGTTGGTGTCAGAGTCGCTTAAAGTACTACTACAACTTTGTGCTGGTTCACGTCCTCCAACATTGGCTTTCCGAATCAACAAACTTCTTCAGAAGGAGGGAATTCCGCACTTTGTATTGCCATCTAAATCCTCTAGCACCACCTGAGTTCCTCTTTTTTCCTTCAAAGTATAAGGCTCAGGCTCAAAAAATGGAGACAGTTTGTTAGAACGATCATTCTGAAGCAAAACCTTATCTCCTTGTTTAAGGCCACTAGTTTTGACAGTGGCGGATGGTTTTGCGTATCGTTCGGCTTCGATCTCCTTTCCTCATCAATTTCCCGGAATTTGTCCAAAACTGTAGGAGAAAAAAGCCCCAACATCTGGCAATTTTGTCCTGAATTTCGACCACAAAGAGCTCAGCAGGACTCACTCCAGTTTGTAGTGTGGGGGTGGTTCATAAGCAAAAAGAAAAAACGCCACAGTTCTTTTTTCCAGTCCCCTCTTTCTAAATGAGCAATCCTAAAACTTTAACAGGGTTCGTTCTGGCTTTTCCACTTCCCCGTTGCTTGTGCCAGTATGGGGTTTTTACGACGTGTTCAATGGCATTAGATTTTAGCTTATCCTGGAATTCCTGAGAAATGAACTGGGCACCATTATCGCTCTCAATCCGTTTAGGCAATGTCACGTCAAGGGAGGTGCAGTGAGCCATAATTGGAACCCTGCCCACTGTCCCTGCCTACTTGACGTGCTGCCCTTGGTGGCAGACGGCAACTGGGTGACAGTCCCTGCGCTGCTAAAGTGCGGGGGCCGCAGAAGGAAGAATAGTCAACAGTCCGGAAATATCAAATAGGAACGCCAAAGCCACAAATCAGAACCAGAGGGATAAACGTAAACAAGCCGAGGGTCAAGAGCCAAACGGAAGCGAAGCACAAAATCAGGAGACAAGCCGGGGTCAGGAAACAAGCCGAGGTCAGGTACACAGATAAGCAAAACACAATAACTGAACAAGAAACCCCGAGGTAGCCAGGAATATCACAGGCACAGCACCCAGCCTTCAGGGAGTTTAAATGGGATTCCTGGATACCGCCCCTGCAGCTGATTGGAGCGGCCTCCGGGTCCTCCCATTGGCTGGTGCAACACCCCCCTTCAGGAGCGGCGGGGGCCCCTGTCACTCACAGAGTTGTCAGCAGCAAGTGTATCAGGGTGGGATCGTGCATCAGCTGCTGCAGCCTGTAGATCCCTAGAGCCTGAGCACAGCCCAGCCCTGACAGACAAACCATGAGAAGCAAAGATGCGCTCCAACCCCTCAATTACTGTTGCTTTAGTGAGAATTACCACCTCTTGCCACCTTGAATAATAGTCCACAATGACTAAGAGATGGTGTCCAGATGGGATGTCACAAAAGATCAATAGCCAGATCTTCCCATGGCCCCTTTTGGTAGAACAGTATGTGTTACTATTTTCTGGTTTAGGTGTGCTGCCCACCAGCTGACAGCCCCGACAAGAAGAAACCACACGTCCCACATCCTTGTCAATTCCTGGCCTCCAAACTTTCTCACGAATCGTGTTTTGGTTCGCACAATACCTTTGGGCCCTCATAGCTAAGTTCAAAGTTGCTTTCTAATTCTTTAGGCATCACAATACGATTTTCCCGTAGAACTAATTGTCCAGCAATACTCAGCTCATGTTTGACTCTGTATATCCTGGGTCACCTTTTTTCCACTCTCATGTCTGATACACTTTCTCAACTGTTTAATTTCTGGTCCCCCTGATGACAATTGTTCCACCTCCGTGGTGTCAATGCTTGGGGAATGGCTTTCGCAACAACCCAAAACGTAGTACTCTTCTGCTAAATTATGACATGGTGCTGAAGACTGGGACAATCTGGAAAGTGCGTCTGCTGCATCCAGGCCTGTATTGCACTTTAAATCGGTATGGCAACAGTCGAAGAACCCATCTCTCAATTCTGGCTGATGGTTTTGATCGAGGAGAATATATCACCTCCAGTGGCTTGTGATCCCGTTACAATTTCAAAAACAAGTCCATAGAGATAGGTGTTGGGAAACCTTCACATCCCCAAACAACAGCCAAAGCCTCTTTCTCAGTCTGAGAATACCGTCTTTCCACATCATAAGGGATCTGCTTTGCATACGGGAAAAGGGCTGTAGTCGCCTGTGCTTGCTTTTGTAAATAAGATGGCACCTAATTTCCTACAGGCTGGCATCGACAATAATTTGAGTTTGTGCAGTAGGATTGAAATAGGCTAAAATTGTGGCACAGTTTAACCGCCTCTTAAGTTCATTAAATGCGTTTTGTTCAGAAAACCCCCCATTTCCCAAGGGGCTGTTTTTTCGGGTTAACTGTCTCAGGGGTTCGCTGACAGTCGCCATATCTGGAATAAAACTTGCACATAATTCACTAACCCAAGAAAGCTTCGCACTTCTGCAGGGTTTTCAGGGTTTCTGGCATCAGAACACAGCTTTGATCTTACTGGTCCTCCGGACCAATCCCTTTGTCAGACAGCAGTGGCCATGAAAGTCATCTTATTCATTTGAAAAATTTTCACTTCTTTTCATTTAAAGTCAGTCCTTTCACCAGTAGCGTTTCAGCACTACATGAAGACGTTCATTCGGCTCCTGTGTGTTTGCTCCCCACACAATTTATCATCAGAAATATTATGTGTGCCTTCACACCCCCCGTAACACTTGCTGAATCAAAATGTTGATAGGCTCAGGTGCTGGGAAAAACACCAAACATCAGTCTCTTTTACCTAAAAAGACCTTTGTGGCTTGCGAATTTTTGTAATGATTCTAGATGCTGGGGTCAAATTTAATTTTATGATAACCCCATTTCAAATCCAATTTGCTGAAGAAAAATTGCCCCATTCATCTCATGCAGAACATCTTCAATTGTGGGATCGGTTGTCTTTTTCTGAGTACAGCTTGGTTAGCACGTCTCATGTCCCACAGATCCGAATATCAGTTCCCTTTGGTACAACAACTAAAGGAGATACCCCCGGGGGTGGGTCCTTCCACTGGTTTAATGATATCAAATTCCAGTAGTTCTGCAAGTTGTTCTCCACAGGTGATTCAGGCTATAAGAAAAACCTAGCATTGGTTGTTTCAATAGGTTTTTACATGTGGGTCAATATGAAGCTGTAATTAAAATCTTTTTAGCTTTCCAACCCCAGAGAAACAAGCCTTTAAAATTTCCCCCTTCAGTGAAGAAATAGAAGGAACAAAAATGTTCACAAATTTTCACTGTCTGCATCAAGTCCAATCTTTAGTATGCCTAGTTCCCTAGCGGTTGTGCGGCCTAGCGGGGGATCCTTTCCCCTCCAAAACATAAATTCAGTCCCCAAGGGGACGCCCCCGACTGTCAAAGTGTAGAACTTGCCCTTTAGTTGTAGTGGAGAAATAAGCCAACGGTAAATCCTTTATGGTGTTGCTTTTTAAAGGGTGATTTTTTTGCGTTTTAGTCTGTAAAGAAGCTAAGTCCTAACATGCAGGTGCCCAAGAATCAATCAGTCTGTAAACCCCGTGTCACCAATCTTAATGGGTTTGTCCCAGCTTGTGGGAGCTCAGGAGAAAATTTACACTCCCCGGCCACTTTATAGGTATCCTGTCCAACTGTTTTCTTTAAACACTTAATTTCTAATAGCCAATCACATGCGGAAAACCAGTCATTTTGGCATGTAGACAGGGTCAAGACAAATCTCCTGCAGTTAAAACCGAGATTCAGTATGGGGAAGAAAGGGATTTGATTGCCTTTGAAGTGGCAAGGGTTTTTTGGTGCCAGAGGGGCTGGTCTGAGTATTTCAGAAACTGCTGATCTCCGGGGGTTTTCACGCACAACCATTTTAGGGTTTAAGAGAAGGGTTCGAAAAAGAAAAAAATCCAGTGACGGCAGTCTGGGCGGAAATCCCTTTGTTGATGCCGAGGTCAAAGGAAATGGGCCCGACGGTTCGAGTGATAGAAAGGCAACATTTATAAAATAGCCATTAAAACCCAAAGGTGGCAAAAGGCTTTCTCTGAACGCCAGTACGCGAACTTTGAGGGAGATGGGTACAGACGAAAACCCAAACCGGGTGCCCTCCTTTCAGCTAAGAAAGGAAAAATGAGGCTCCAATTTCCCCCCGCCATCGAAATTGGACAGTAGAAGATTGGAAAAACGTTGCCCGGTTGATGAGTTCATTTCTGGCTGCGACATTTGGTGGTGGGTCGAATTTGGGGTTAACAACATGAAAAACATGATCCATCCTGTTGTATCAACGGTTCAGGGTGGTGGGTTTTGGGGGTGTCATGGTGTGGGGAAAATTTTTTTTTGGACTCTTTGGGCCCCTGGTACCAATTTAGCATCGGCAACACCTTGTTGAATCTATGCCACGAAGAATTGAGGCAGTTCGAAGCAAAAGGGGTCCAACCCATTCTGTTGTACCTAATAAAGGGGGCCGGTGGGTGTTATTCACAATCGAGTCGATTTTTTATTGCAGTATGACATTTATTTTTTCATGTAATCCTTTGGTTTTTTTGTGGTTTTCATTTCTACCACAGCGCAAAATGCCCATCTGTCCCCCAAATAAAGCTGTTTTATCCTTACTACAGCACAATTCTGACAATTTGTGGCCCCGCTCTGCCACATTTTTGCAGGTTAAAAAGACAATCCTTTTTTTTGTATTCCCCGGGTTCCTATTATCAAGGTAGTTCTGGCATTGCATTTTACTGACACAGTTTTAGTTTTCAATGTGCATGGCCTGTTGTCAGACACTTCAATGCTCTTGCAATCTCTTGCGATAACCATGTGAGATTGGTTGTCTCAAAACCTCCTTCTGAGGTGAGCAGAGTGACTTTTCTCAAAAACCCCTGATTTGATTATCTCCTTGTTACAGTCCCTAAAACCCCAAAAGGATTTTGGAAAGATCCCTTAAAGGTCTGTCCCCATAGCTGTCAAAGGTTTCCCCACTTCTTGTCCCGCCGGGTTTTAAACTGAAAATCTTTCACATGGAATATTTTTTTTTGGGGCTAAAAAGTACTCCCCTCAGTCTTTTTTTTTTTGCGGGTCTATAATCTGAATTTCCCCTGTTTCCCCAAAGGGGGTTTTAAAGATGTCCTGGACTTCTGGCCCGGGCTAGTTTGCACCCGCTTTGGCTTTCTTTGGGGCGGGTTTGCAGTCTTTGCTGTGGCTGTAAACTTTAAAAAAGGGAAATTTCCTTTTTCCCAAACTTGTCCCGGGCCCCCTTTTGGACGGACTAGTGGGGTTTCCCCGGGAAAACTTTCAAAAGGCCCCTTGTTTGGAAAACCCCAGGAATTTTTCCCCAATTCCCCGTCGCCAAATGTAGGGTATGAACACAGGACAGATTTCAGGCTGCTTGCTTTATTCCAGGAAGCTCACATCGACTGAATTTAAAATTTCCTCCCTGCCCAGCCAGATTTATACAAAATTGTAACAATTTTTTTCAGCCAGCACACTAAAAGGCCGGAAAAGGAAATGCCCGGGGCCCCGCTTCCCCCCCCCGCTCCCGGCAACACGGGTAAATTTCGGGGTGTAATTTTTGTCCCGCAACTAAACCGGGGGTGAACATAGCCCTTTGGTGGGGGGTAGTTCTGTAGCAGTGAATTAAAATTCAGTTCAGTATTCACAAACTCTCCCAAATTGAACTGGGGAAAGGAGCCCAAAATGTTATGTTAGTGCAGAAGGCTTCAGCCTCAAAAATAAAAAACTAAAGGGGGCAAAGTAAAAGGGAAAGGGGTTTCACCTGTTTTCAGGGGGGTTTCCGGCGCCTCACTGGGGCCCCAATCCGCCCGTTGGAGCCCAGGGATGCGAGGGTTTGGGGCAGCGTTTTGCCACCCTTTTAGCTGGCCCCCTCCATGAAAAGGGGGGTTTCAAAAAGGGCCGGTGTAGGCATGGGGCGGGAAGGCGGCGCGGGTCGAAAACTCCGAGGATTTTTCGATCGCGGGGGGCGGCAAAGTGAGGGCATTGCAACGCTCGGAGGGTCCGACAGGCAGGGCTAATTGATTTCTGGTCTAAAGGGTTCGGTGGGGCGAAGTGAAGCGAGAACGGAACATGAGAGGAAACTATAGAAAATTTGCCAAAAAAAATCTCGGCGCTCAAACTCCGTTTCGGCTTTGGGGTAAAGGAAATTCCCAAAAAATTTACCTGTATAAAAAGGGGTAAAAAAAATTTTCAGAAAAAGAGCTCAAACCTCAAAAAAAGAAAAAAAAAAAAAAAAAATCACTTTCCAAAAATCTAGAACGCCGCAATATCAGGAATTAGGATATTGGAAATTGCCAGGAAATACAGTAATTCAAATTCTGTAAGCTATTCTCATTGGTCGGCATAAACCAGCCAATCAGAATAGGAGCGACAAAGACCCATTATATCCTATGGAGAAGTATTGACCAATCAAAATCAAAGGCGGGACAGTTCAAAATACAGTAAAAAGGCAGAAAAGAGCTGGTTGGTTGAGCTAGCGGGGGCTTGGCATTCCTGGCTAATCAGAATAGGAGCGACATCGACCCATTATAACCTATGGAGAAGTTAGAACCAATCAAAATCAAAGGCGGGACAGTTCAAAATACAGTAAAAATGCAGAAAATAGCTGATTGGTTGAGCTAGCGGGGGCTTGGCTATCCCAGCCTATCAGAGCGCAAGCTACTTGTCCCATTGTAGTCAATGGAGAGATCGGAGCAATGAAATCTCGACTCTCAGCGCCGTGCGGCATGGAGTATGATAAAAAAAATCCTTTTTATTAAGTGTAAAATATTCTCTGAAAAAGAGCTGAAACCTTCTATAAACATAAATAAAATTAAATCCCGCACAACGCATTTGTCGCCGAGACCGGCGCTACATAAGGAATTGGGATATAGAGAATTGCCGGGAAATACAGTAATTCAAATTGTTTAGGCTCTTCTCATTGGTTGGCAGAAACCAGCCAATCGGAATAGGAGCGACAGTGAACCATTAAAACCTATGAAGAAGTATGGGCCAATCAAATTGAAAGGCGGGACAGTTCAAAATACAGTAAAAATGCAGAAAAGAGCGGATTGGGTAAAATTGCAGGGGCTTGGCTATCCCGGCCAATCAGAGCGCGAGCTACTTGTCCCATTGTAGTCTATGGAGAGATCAGGGCAATGAAATCTCGGCTCTCAGCGCCGTGCGGCATGTATGAATAAAAAAATCATTTTTATTAAGTGTAAAATATTCTCTGAAAAAGAGCGAAAACCTTCTATAAACATAAATCAATCAAATCCCGATCAACGCGTTTGTCGCCGAGACCGGCGCAACATCGGGACTTGCAATATAGAGAATTGACGGGAAATACAGTAAATCAAATTCTGTAAGCTCTTCTCATTGGTTGGCATAAACCAATCAGAATAGGAGCGACAGTGGCCCATTCTAACCTATGGAGGAGTATTGACCAATCAGAAGAGGAGCGACAGGGACCCATTATAACCTATGGAGAATTATTGACCAATCATATTCAAAGGCGGGACAGTTCAAAATACAGTAAAAAGGCAGAAAAGAGCTGATTGGTTGAGCTAGCGGGGGCTTGGCTATGCCGGCCAATCAGAGCGCGAGCTACTTTCTCATAGAGTTCTATGGGGAAAAGAAATGCAGAGCGAGCTCTGTTTGTGATTGGCTAAGTTAAAAGAGGCGCGGTTATTTGGACCAATGGGAGAGCGAGCGACGCTCTATTGGGTTTTCTAATGCAATCTGGAATAAAACTGTGCATGGCCGAAATCAAATGATAAGACTCCAGAAGTTGTCCCGATGTGTATATAAAATGATCAATAATATGGGGGTAAAGAAAAAAAAATATGAATTCAATAAATTCATTTTTATTTCTTTATTTTCGTTACACCCATACTATTGATCCTTGGCTAACGAAAATAAAGACATAAAAATGAATTTGAATATGATTGGTCAATATTTCTCCATAGGTTATAATGGGTCCCTGTCGCTCCTATTCTGATTGATCAATACTCCTCCATAGGTTAGAATGGGCCACTGTCGCTCCTATTCTGATTGGCTGGTTTATGCCGACCAATGAAGAGCTTAAACAATTTGAATTACTGTATTTCCTGGCAATTCTCTATATTGCAATTCCCGATGTTGCGCCGGTCTCGGCGACAAATGCATTGTTCGGGATTTAATTGATTTATGTTTAAAGAAGGTTTCAGCTCTTTTTCAGAGAATATTTTACACTTAATAAAAATGATTTTTTTAATCATACTCCATGCCGCACGGCGCTGAGCGCCGAGATTTCATTGCCCCGATCTCTCCATAGACTACAATGGGACAAGTAGCTCGCGCTCTGATTGGCTGGGATAGCCAAGCCCCCGCTAGCTCAACCAATCAGCTCTTTTCAGCATTTGTACTGTATTTTGAACTGTCCGGAGTTTGATTTTGATTGGTCAATATTTCTCCATAGGTTATAATGGTTCACTGTCGCTCCTATTCTGATTGGCTGGCTTCTGCCGACCAATGAGAATAGCTTACAGAATTTGAATTACTGTATTTCCCTGCAATTTCCAATATCCAAATTCCCAATGTAGCGCCGTTCTAGATTTTTGGAAAGTGATTTTATTTATGTATTTATTTTAGTAGGTTGGAGCTCTTTTTCAGAGAATGTTTGACGCCTTTATAAAGGCGATTTTTTGATTCATACTCCATGCCGTACGGACATGTGTAATGATTTCTCGCTGTTTTCCAGCCTGTCTCGAATCAGAATACATGTTAGGCGCAGTCCCGCACTGCGCCTATGTCCCGCACTGCGCCCCACACACTGGCGAGGCGTGGCGGACTTTACATGGTATGTATGAGCGCGCCCTGGCGCCGACATAAATGAGCCGCAGATTTCGCCGGTAAACTGGCGGAAAGGTGCGCTCCGACGCTGCGAGAATCATACATGTCGCCCTAAAAGTAATTGTTCTCAAGCTGCCAACAGTCCTGTGGTAACATCAGTCTTTGCTCTCAGATAAGACAAAGAGCACAGAAAGGAAAAGCAGGACGGTAACCTGAGAAACCTGTGAGCTCTAAATCTTATATACTCAACAAAACAAAATAAACAAAGTAATGTATTTGGAAAAAGTCTTTATTTACCATTCCCTACATGTTGAAATCTAATCTTTGTTGTGAGAAAACCCCTTTAAAACTCCACAGAAATGATTCGGCATCCATTTCGTTCCATTTTTGTGTCTCCCAAACGGAGCAGAACAATGCAAAGCACAACACTAATATGAACCAGACCTTAAAGTGAGCATGACAGGTGGTTTATACTGCCCTGAGTGCAGGATGTGATAGAAAGAGAGAAGCTGACCTGGGTTACCTATGGGTTTATATGATTTGATGCTGAATTTCTGAGTAACAAAGCAAAGAAAATCTGTGAAAGTGAAAGTCCTGCTGATCCTGGCCACATTCAGTGATTGACAGTTTGCTCTGTAAATGCACTGAAAGGCCCGGTTCACACGGCTTATTCAAGCCGTAATTGCGGGATGGATTTTGCCCGCAATTACAGTTTGAATAAGGGCCGGGTTCGCAGCTCCCCGTCCCCATAGACATCCATTATCCACGGCGCGTATTCCGCTGGGATAATGTGCATGTCACTTTCTCCCCGCCCAGGAGAACTGTGGATTACCGTAATGGCTGGGACGGATTCCAGCCGTACTGCAGCGCAGTACGGCGCACAATACGGCTGGAATACGTGCCCAAAATAAGCCGTGTGAACCGTCAATCAATGTATATGGGAGGAGCCAGGAGGACTCCCACTGTCGCTTATGGAGTCCAGACAGAATTTACTCTGCTTTTTACTCAGAAATGCTGCTCCAAATCATATAGCCCTATATATCACAGAGCTCAGCTTCTCTCCTCTATCCTATAACCCTATATATCCCAGAGCTCAGCTTCTCTCCTCTATCATATAACCCTATATATAACTGAGCTCAGCTTCTCTCCTGTATCATACAACCCTATATATCACAGCACTCCGCTTCTCTCCACTATCATATAACCCTATATATCACCGAGCACTGTGCCTCTCCACTATAATTATCCCTTTATATCACAGAGCTCAGCTTCTCTCTATCATATAACCCTATATATCACAGAGCTCAGCTTCTCTCCTATCATATAACCCTATATATCACAGAGCTCAGCTTCTCTCCTCTATCATATAACCCTATATATCACAGAGCTCAGCTTCTCTCCACTATAATATAATATAACCCTATATATCACAGAGCTCCACTATAATATAACCCGATAAGGCACAGAGCTCAGCTTCTCTCCTCTATCATATAACCCTATATATTGCAGAGCTCAGCTTCTCTATCATCTAACCCTATATATCACAGACCTCAGCTTCTCTCCACTAATATTTAACTCTTTATATCAAATAACTCAGCTTCTCTCCCTCTATCATATAACCCTGTATATCACAGAGCTCAGCTTCTCTCCCTCTATCATATAATCCTATATATCACAGAGCTTAGCTTTTCTCCCTCTATTATATAACGCTATATATCACAGAGCTCAGCTTCCTCCCTCTATCATATAACCCTATATATCACAGAGCTCAGCTTCTCTCCTTTATCATATAACCCTATATATCACAGAGCTCAGCATCTCTCCTCTATCATATAACCCTATATATCACAGAGCTCAGATTCTCTCCTCTATTATATAACCCTATATATCACAGAGCTCAGCTTTCTCTCCCTCTTTCATATAACCCTATATATCACAGAGCTCAGCTTCTCTCCCTCAATCATATAACCCTATATATTACAGAATTCAGTTTCTGTCTCTTTATCATATTTTCCTATATATCACAGAGCTCAGCTTCTCTCCTCTATCATCCTGATATTGCTGATAACAGTAGGCCACATCAGTTGGACCACTATCAATTGAGAGTAGAAGGATGATAATAAACCACGCCGTTTGGACCGACCCTTATACTTTCATAGACTAGCAACAGCTATGTCCCAGTGTTAGTTGGTTTAATGTGTCTTTGGTGACTAGTTCTAGCAATGTCCTGATACTGCTAGGGGGACATGTATGATAAGGCCTCGTTCACACGGCTTATTTTGCCACGGATTGGCGCCGTACTGCGCGCCAGATTTGCGCTGCAGTACGGCGCCAATCCGCGGCAGCAATTACGGTAATCCACTGCTCTCATAGAGAACAGTGGATTCCGTCGCTCCTCCCCGCTCGGCGAATCCGCCGCGGGGGGAGAAAGTGACATGCACATTATTTACGGCACGTATGCGCCGTAAACAATGCATTGTCTATGGGGCAGGGAGCGGCGCCCCCGCTGCGCTCCGGCCCCGCCCCCGTCCCGCCCCTTATTCACGGCGGATTTGTGAGCTCAATACGGCTCACAAATCCATCGGGAATAAGCCGTGTGAACACGGCCTAACAGTCTAGGTGTAAGGCCATGTTCACATGGCTTAAAATGGGCTGTATTTCGGTCCGTAATTACGCGCCGAAGTGCGCCAATTACGGGCCGAAAACGGCCCATTCATTACGGTAATTCACAGTTCTCATAGAGAACTATGGATTACGTCCCCTCTCCATAGACAATCACTGCTAGCGGCGCGTATACGCCGCTAGAAAGTGACCTGTCAATTATCTCCCCCCCTCTGCATATTCGCCGAGCAGGGAGAGGAGACGTAATGCATAGTTCTCTATGAGAACTGTGCATTACCGTAGTTACTGGGACGGATTCAGCCCGTAATTGGCGCACTTCGGCGCGTAATTACGGACTGAATTACGTCCCAGAATAAGCCGTGTGAACATGGCCTTAGGGCTTGTTCAGAGTTTCCACTCCGTGTTACAAGCGCTTTAGGGATCCGTCTTGGGGTTCGCTCTGTCGGTCCCCAAGACGGATGTAACAATTAGCAGTGAGATTATCACTGCTCGCTGTGCTGAACACGGAGCGGCTTTCACATGAGAGATCGCCGCTGCGTGTTTCCATAGCGCAGTGCTGCTCCGTCTTGAAAATAATTGCATGTCAATTCTTTTCAAGACGGAGCGCAGCTGCACTATTGAAACACGCAGCGGCGATCCCTCATGTGAATGCTGCTGCGTGTTCGCCGTAGACAGCAGTGATAATCTCACTGCTAATTGTTAGATCTGTCTTGGGGACTGACAGAGCGGACCCCAAGACGGATCCCTAAAGCGCTTGTAACACGGAGTGTAAACTCTGTGTGAACAAGCCCTTACTGCTGGACAGTTTTCATACATGTCCCCCCTAGTATTTTGCTAGATTGGTACATAGGCTTAGTGGAGCACTAGTAATAATATGCCAATAATAATATGCGCCGCCCACTTGATCACAGAGAGCTGGCAGGGGAAGTAGCAGAGCGGCGGAGCTCTGCTATCTCCAGGCAGTGCTGCCTCTGGACGCTCGGCCGGAGGGCCCGGGTGTAAAGAGGCAGTATGCGCCGGGCCCCTCAGCTCCCCGCCCGCCGGCAGTGAACTAATATGTTCGTTGCCGGCGGGCACAGGAGCGGCATTACCGGGGTAGCGGAAGCGGTAGCAGATGCGCCGGGTCCCCTAAGAGCCCGGGCCCCGGGGCAGCTGCTACGTCTGCTACCCCGGTAGTTACGCCCCTGGTGTGAACGTACCCTTATACTCTTGCTTTCTGCCTCTATCAAGGACGTGTATTCATTTTAAAAGAAACTCCGGATCTGTCATGCTCAAGGGCCCTCCGGGGGTATCCTCTGTTCCCCTGTGGGCCACTCACATATACATAGCCTCATGCAAACTGACTAAAACTTACCCAGAAAGTGATGTAAATTAGGATGCAGATATACGTATACCTGTTTAGCACCCAAAATATTCTGACCTAGTAAGAGGTGTTAAAGGGGTGTTCCAAAAAGTTTAGGGGATGATAGTAAAAAAAAAAAAACCTTACCTTTTAAACCTGTTCCTTTCAGCAGTGATGTCACCATTCATTCTTCATGTGACCCTGCAGCCAAGCCCAGGTCGCAGTGGTAACTTACCATATATATATGTGTATGCTGAAGCCTGTGATTGGCTGCAGGGTCACATGAAGAATGAATGGTGACATCACTGGCGCTGGAAGGGGCGGGTGTGAAAGGTAAGTTTTGGGTTTTGTTTTTCTATCACTGTCTAACCTGCAGGGCCGCCATACAGGGGGTACAACCGGTACTCCCGTATGGGGCCCGGTGGAATAAGGGGGCCCGCGGCAAGCGGGCCCCCTTATTCCTCACGGCAGAGCGGGGCCCGGCGGCGCAGCCGCCGAACCAGGCTCCGCCTGGCCCACAGTGTGGGCCCCGAGCTCCTGCGGGCCCCGGAGGCAGTGCCGTCGCTCCCCGGGGCCCGGCCGCGCATCCGGTCTCTGAACGCCCGGGCCCCGCGTCCCGAGCGCTCAGAGACCGGCCCGGGAGTTGGGGACTAATGTCCCGACTCCCGGGGCTGGCGCTGGTGTCAGCGGAGCACAGCGCCACTAGCGCTGCACTCCGCCTGATCTCCCGGCAGGCTGAAGACGCTAGGCCTTCAGCCTGCCGGGCGCCGGCCCCTACTGCTGACGTAGGCGGCGCGGTGACGTCACTTCACCGCGCCGCCTATGCAGGGCGGCAGGAGCCGGCGGGAGCGAGGCTCAGGTAAGTGACTGATTTGGTTTTTTTTTTATATATAAGGGGGCCCTTGACTGCTGCCTATATCTAAAGGGGGCCCTGCTGCTGCCTACAACTAAAGGGGGCCCTGACTGCTGCCTATATCTAAAGGGGGCCCTGCTGCTGCCTACAACGAAAGGGGGCCCTGACTGCTGCCTACAACTAAATGAGGCCCTGACTGCTGCCTTTATCTAAAGGGGGCCTGACTGCTGCCTACAACTAAAGGGGGCCCTGACTGCTGCCTATATCTAAAGGGGGCCCTGGCTGCTGCCTACATCTAAAGGGGGGCCCTGGCTGCTGCCTACAACTAAAGGGGGGCCCTGACTGCTGCCTATATCTAAAGGGGGGCCCTGACTGCTGCCTATATCTAAAGGGGGCCCTGGCTGCTGCCTATATCTAAAGGGGGCCCTGTCTGCTGCCTATATCTAAAGGGGGCCCTGACTGCTGCCTATATCTAAAGGGGGGCCCTGACTGCTGCCTATATCTAAAGGGGGGCCCTGGCTGCTGCCTATATCTAAAGGGGGGCCCTGGCTGCTGCCTACAACTAAAGGGGAGCCCTGGCTGCTGCCTACAACTAAAAGGGGGCCCTGCTGCTGCCTACAACTAAAGGGGGCCCTGCTGCTGCCTACAACTAAAAGGGGGCCCTGCTGCTGCCTAACCTCTAAAGGGGGCCCTGACGCTGCCTAACCTCTAAAGGGGGGCCCTGACTCTGCCTAACCTCTAAAGGGGGGCCCTGACGCTGCCTAACCTCTAAAGGAGGGCCCTGACGCTGCCTAACCTCTAAAGGGGGCCCTGACTCTGCCTAACCTCTAAAGGGGGTCCCTGACTCTACCTAACCTCTAAAGGAGGGCCCTGACCGCCTACAAACTAAAGGGGACTCATGGCTAGGTACCCACCAACCTACCTGGGGCTGGCCTACCAACTTATCCGGCGGGTGTCTACCTACCTAAATAGGGCCTATCTAATTACCTGGGGCCCTGCCCATTTGCCTACCTACCTGGTAATATAATTGTTAGGGGAGCAGCCCATAGCTGTAGCATTATCTCCAGGGGGATTAGTCCTCTCCCCACCCTCCAACCCCTTAGGATACTAGACCTGTAAGTTATGTCTTGTACCCGCTCTCCCACCCCTGGGAAGTTTGTACAGAGGTGGGAATAGGTAAAGAAATGCTTTAAATTTGAGGTTTCTAAGATTTGTGTGTAATTTCTGCTGGGTTGAGTTGTGGCCGGGACGTCATCATGGCGGTGTGGAATGGATGCAGAATAAAAGGGAATAAGAACGACTCGTGAGAGAAGAGAACGACTCCTCAGATATGACGTCTCTGGTGAGTCCCTGATTTCAGCGGTTATTTTGCTTCTAAATTGGATCAGTGCTGTATTCACTGTAATGTGATGTAACCTGAGCTGGTGTCTGACCTCTATGTGGTGGTGTTGTAGGTTATACCTGAGCTGGTGTCTGACCTCTATGTGGTCTCTATATGGTGGTGTTGTAGGTTATACCTGAGCTGGTGTCTGACCTCTATGTGGTCTCTATATGGTGGTGTTGTAGGTTATACCTGAGCTGGTGTCTGACCTCTATGTGGTCTCTATATGGTGGTGCTGTAGGTTATACCTGAGCTGGTGTCTGACCACTATGTGGTCTCTATATGGTGGTGCTGTAGGTTATACCTGAGCTGGTGTCTGACCTCTATGTGTTCTCTATATGGTGGTGTTGTAGGTTATACCTGAGCTGGTGTCTGACCTTTATGTGGTGTCTATGTGATGATGTTGTAGGTTATACCTGAGCTGGTGTCTGACCTCTATGTGGTCTCTATATGGCGGTGTTGTAGGTTATACCTGAGCTGGTGTCTGACCTCTATGTAGTCTCTATATGGCAGTGTTGTAGGTTATACCTGAGCTGGTGTCTGACCTCTATGTAGTCTCTATATGGCAGTGTTGTAGGTTATACCTGAGCTGGTGTCTGACCTCTATGTGGTCTCTATATGGCAGTGTTGTAGGTTATACCTGAGATGGTATCTGACCTCTGTGTGGTCTCTATATAGCGGTGTAGTAGGTTATACCTGAGCTGGTGTTGGACCTCTATGTGGTGGTGTTGTAGGTTATGTCGGCACTGGTATAATGCCAGCGTACATGTGTCCCTGATTGACCCTGTGATAGGAGGTACACTTACTTTCTTGCTGGTGTTTATTTAGAAGGTGGTGAGGTGCGTGACCAAGGAAACATGGAGGGGGAATAGTGTATGTGGGCTGGTGGGGGTGGATATTGTATGTGGGCTGGTGGGGGTGGATATTGTATGGGGCTGGTGGGGGGGGGGTGGATATTGTATGTGGGCTGGTGGGGAGGTTGGATATTGTATGTGGGCGGGGGGGGGTGGATATTGTATGTGGGCTGGTGGGGGGAGTGGATATTGTATGTGGGCTGGTGGCGGGAGTGGATATTGTATGTGGCTGGTGGGGGGGCGGATATTGTATGTGGGTGGAGGGAGATATTGTATGTGGGTGGAGGGGGATATGGATGGAGCTACTTAGCCCTGTGTCTATATGATATCTGAGATACAGATATGTGACTCTCTTGCTATTGTACTACACAATACAGTTCTGTTTTGCACACTGTATTATGTGGTTAAATGGGCGCGTTTATGTCGAGAGGCCGTTTTTTCCTGGGGGCGGGGCGATCGGGTTGCTGGGGCGGGGTTTACATGGGGGGGGGGGCCCAGGTGCTTCAGCTGTATGGGGCCCTGAAATTTCTGTTGGCGGCCCTGCTATCCTGCATTTCACATTTATGGAGCACCCCTTTAATAAATTTGCTGCATTTTACTTCAGAACAATTCCCATTTGGTCTTGGTAAATGCCCCCCTTGTGTGTTACCCTAATTTTTCAATGTATTTCTCCCACAAAACATGACTTCATAAGGGTCCTGCACATTTGTCTTTATTTACAGGGTTGGAAAGCTCCTCCTGCAGGATTTGTGATGTGTTGTGTCCACAGGTCAATGACGCGTAAACTACATCTCCCGGCAAGCATCGCGGCGTCTGCGGGAGTTCTCGAATGGTCTTCTCGCGAGATTCTCCGCTGCCGGTATTAGTCCTCAGTAACGGCTGCGGCCGCTCTCCCCGGGCTTCTCGTTGGCTGCTGTCCTGTCACCCGATAGCGCGTTGTGGATCCTGAGGCCGGTGTGTGCTGTCGGTGCCCTGACTCCGTGTCCTCCTCCCTCCCTGTGAGCCGCGCCCTCCTGTCAGCGTCTACACAGCAGACATGGCCGATCCCAAATACGCCGACCTGCCGGGCATCGTGAGTACAGAGCGGGGCGCGCGGTGTATGTAGGGGCTGCATTGTACTGGGCGCTCTACGTGGGTAACCTGCAGGGCTGGGCCGCGTTCTGCTGGGACTTGTAGTTCTCCCATGGCTGTGCACTCAGCGGAAGGCCTCTCCTTACCGCTGTGAGACTAGGGAGCGGTCTGTCCTGCAGATGTGGCAGCATGGATGAGCGCTGTTCACAGCAGCGATCTTTCCAGAGCCCTGACTGCTGGGATGCACCCCATTGACTAAAGGGGTTGTCTTACTAAAAAGATGAGCTTTCATCACGTAGGGAAGAGTAAATGAAGACCTCTTCCAATTACATTGCTTTGTTTATTTTTCTTTGTAGAGGAGATAAAAGTGTTATTATCAGCTCTGAGTGCATTCAGGTTTCTCTAGTTACCAACCTGCTCTCCCCTGCTGTTTGTCTGATCTGATAGCAGGGATGACGTTATCACACAGATTGGCACACAGCTGCTGGCAGCCTGAGTGTTCTCTGATCTTACAAAGGAGACTAAGGGCATGTCCCCACTGCACGGGTTTTCGGCCGGTTTGCGGTTTTTCAGACCGCCTGAAAAACCGGCCGAAGATGAGCACAATGGTGTTCTATGGAAAACCCGTGCAGCTGTCCCCACTGCACAGGTTTTGCCGTCGGACGGTTTTGCCGCCGGCGGTCCGCTCAGAAAACATTGTAGAAGCACAATCTTCCGTCTGGTTTCCGGACAGAATCTGTGCTTCTCAGTGGGAGACGGGAGGGCGGTTCTCTGCTCATCGTGGAGAAAAGCCGCCCCTCCCCCCCTGCGGCCGTGGGGACGGCCGCAAAACAGAACAAATACCGGCCGGCAAACTAGCCGGTATTTGTCCTGTGCAGTGGGAACGCGCCCTAAGGGCTTGTTCACACTGCGTATCTGGATCCAAAAATCGCATAAAACGCAGCAGCGGTCGGATCCTAAACGAATGAAACACGTATCCAAAATGCAGCTGTGTGTTTGGATGCAGCAGGATAACACTATATAGTTTATAATAGGGCTCCTGCTGCATCTTTTAGACCAAGAATTGACATGTCAGTTCTTAGAATGGATAAGACGCAGTGAGACACACATCGCCGATCACTCGTGTGAACGCCAATGCGTGTTTCATAGTAAAAGCAATGTAAATCACATTGCTCGTTATTATAGAAGTGTTTGGGTCCATTTAGGGTCCGACAGATGCATCCAAAAACGTATGTTCACACGGACTCAACACTCTGTGTGAACATACCCTAAGGATATGTTTACACGATGTACTGACCCCATGTCTCCCTCTGCCTCTCAGATCCTTTCACTAACTTCTTCTCTAGGCCTCTCGCAGTTTACTAATGATAATAATAATCTTTATTTATATAGCGCCAACATATTCCGCAGCACTTTACAATTTGGAGGGTGTAGGTGCAGACAAAAGACATACATTGCACAATGAAAAACTTCTTACAGATGAGACACAAGGTGTGAGGGCCCTGCTCACAAGAGCTTACAATCTATTAGGTTGTATGGGTGAGACGAAGGGTAAGAAATGCTAGATTTACAATGGTCCAACCATGTGACATAAATATGGGGTTTTATGTAGAATTCAGATGAACCTGCCACCCAGACAGTACATCTATATACAGTTAAGTGGCGCAAATGAGATGAGTGCGCTAGGGAGTGTGGGGGGAGGGGGTGTTAGCACTAGGGATTCTGGTAGGCCAGAGTGAGAAGATGTATTCTCAGGGCCCTTTTAAAGCTATGAGAGTTCTGAGTGTGCCTGATCGCCCGCGGTAGCATGTTCCAGAGAACTGGTGCCGCACGTGTGAAGTCTTGGGAGAATCGGATGATTGATGAGTGTAACCTGATATCAGCAGCAGAGCGGAGAGAGCGGGTAGGGTGGTAGACAGAGATGAGGGAGGAGAGGTAGGGAGGAGCAGCATTGTGGAGACCTTTATGGGCGAGTGTGATGAGCTTATATTGTATCCTGTACTGAATGAGCAACCAGTGAGGTGACTGACACAGGGTAGAGGCATCAGTATAGCGGCTGGAAAGAAAGACAAGCCTGGCTGCTGCATTCAGGACAGACTGGAGAGGGGAGAGTTTACAGAGAGGGAGACCGATAAGCAGGGACTTACAGTAGTCAAGACGAGAATGAATAAGAGCAGTAATGAGAGTTTGAGTTGTTTCCACAGTGAGAAAAGGACGGATTCTGGAGATGTTCTTGAGGTGCAGGTGACAGGAGTGGACGAGGGACTGGATATAGGGGGTGAAAGACAGATCAGAATCTAGTATAACCCCCAGACAGCGGGCCTGCTGCCTCGGAGTTATGGTGGTACCACACACTGAGACAGAAATGGCAGGGTAAGGTCAGTTAGTAGATGGTTATATGACTAGAAGTTCAGTTTTAGTGAGGTTTAGTTTAAGATACAGGGAGGACATGATGTCAGAGACAGCGGACAGGCAGTCCCTGGTGTTTTGTAGCAGGGCAGGAGTGAGGTCTGGGGAGGAAGTGTATAGTTGAGTGTCATCAGTGTAGAGATGGTACTGGAAGCCAAATCTGCTGATGGTTTGTCCAATGGGGGCTGTATAGATTGAGAAGAGGAGAGGACCAAGAACGGATCCCTGAGGAACCCCGACAGGAAGAGGAGAGGAGGTAGAACCTGCAAATGAGACACTGAAGGAGCGGTCAGAGAGGTAGGATGAGAACCAAGAGAGAGCGGTGTCCTGGAGGCCAATGGTGCTGAGCATGCTGAGGAGAAGGTGGTGATCAACAGTGTCAAACGCTGCAGAGAGATCCAGAAGAAGCAACAATAAGTAGTTACCCTGCGATTTTGCGGTCAGGAGAGCATTGGATACTTTAGTTAGAGAAGTTTCTGTGTAGGTTAGGGTGAGGAAACATGATTGTAGAGGGTCAAGAAGAGTTAGCAGAGAGATAGCGGATTAGGCGAGAGTAGACCAAGCGTTCCAGGAGTTTGGAGATGAAGGGCAGGTTAGAGACTGGTTGGTAGTTATCAGCGCAGGATGGGTCCAGACTGGGCTTTTTTAGTAAAGGGGTTATAATAGCATGTTTAAAAGAAGATGGGAAGATCCCAGAGGAGAGAGAGAGATGTTACAGTTTGCAGTTATGTGAGAGTTGATATCTGGAGAAATAGACTGGACAATGTAGGAGGGAATGGCGTCACTAGAGCAGGTGGTGGGGCGAGCAGACAAGAGAAGGATGGACACTTCTTCTGTCGTCGGGTCAAGGATGGGAACTCTCTTGATCTGGTTTTCTGTAACCAGTCCTCAATCTCTAACTTTAATAATTCTCCTTACACTCTCTCTGATCACAATCTTATTTCCTTCACTATTACTAATTCTCACCCATCTTTGGACACACCTGCCCGGCACCCGTTCAGAAATATCCACTCCATGAACACTCGGGAATTCACAGACACCATGCAGTCCTCACTGCCCCCAATCTCCTCCCTCTCCTGCCCTGACCAGGCTGTCAAACATTACATTGAAACTCTCACAACCACCCTGGACATGTTGGCACCACTCACACACCGCACCACCAGAGTCAGACGCCCGCAACCTTGGCACACGCCTCAGACTCGCCATCTGCAGCGCTGTTCCAGATGTGCGGAGCGTCTGTGGAGGAAGTCGAAGCTACCTGAAGACTTTCTCCACTACAAATTTATGCTCAAGACTTATCAAACTGCCCTTCACTGCGCCAAACAAAAATATTTCACCTCCCTCATTGCAACCTTACACAGCAACCCTAAACGCCTGTTTGACACCATCCACTCCCTTCTCAGGCCTAAAGCTCATGTCCCGGTCTCTGACCTTTGTGCTGAAGACCTGGCCACTCACTTCAAAGAGAAAATTGACCAAATCCGGCAAAATATCTCATCTCAAACCCCAAGCAGCAGCCATCTGGTCCCTCCCCACACATCCCCTAGCTTACTCTCAGCTCTTGACCCGACGACAGAAGAAGTGTCCAGCCTTCTCTTGTCTGCTCGCTCCACCACCTGCTCTAGTGACCCCATTCCCTCCCACCTTCTCCAGTCTATTTCTCCAGCTATCATCTCTCACATAACTGCAATCTGTAACCTATCTCTCGCCTGTGGGATCTTCCCATCTTCCTTTAAACACGCTGTTATAACTCCTTTACTGAAAAAGCCCTCTCTGGACCCGTCCTGCGCTGCTAATTATCGACCAGTCTCTAACCTCTTGGAACGCTTGGTCTACTCTCGCCTTATCCGTTATCTCTCTGCTAACTCTCTTCTTGACCCTCTGCAATCAGTTTCCGCACCCTACACTCCACAGAAACTGCTCTAACTAAAGTCTACAATGATCTCCTCACAGCTAAATCTCAGGGCAACTACTCATTGTTGCTTCTCTGGATCTCTCTGAAGCGTTTGACACTGAGGATCACCATCATCTCCTCAGCAAACTCAGCACCATTGGCCTCCAGGACACCGCGCTTGCTTGGTTCTCATCCTACCTCTCTGACCGCTCCTTCAGTGTCTTATTTGCAGGTTCTACCTCCTCTCCTCTTCCTCTTGCTGTCGGGGGTTCCTCAGGATCCGTTCTGGTCCTCTCCTCTTCTCAATCAAATACAGCCCCCATTGGAAAAACCCAAATCAGCAGATTTGGCTTCCAGTACCATCTCTACGCTGATGACACCCAATTATACACCTCCTCCCGAGCCCTCACTCCTCCCCTGCTACAAAACACCATGACTGTCTGTCCGCTGTCTCTGACATCATGTCCTCTCTCTATCTCAAACTAAACCTCACTAAACTGAACTTCTAGCCCATATAACCATCTACTAACCGACCTTACCCTCCCATTTCTGTTCAGTGTGTGGAAACCACCATAACTCCGAGGCAGCGGCCCGCTGTCTGGGGGTTATACTAGATTCTGATCTGTCTTTCATCCCCTATATCCAGTCCCCTCGTCCAACTCCTGTCACCTGCACCTCAAGAACATCTCCAGAATCCGTCCTTTTCTCACTGTGGAAACAACTCAAACTCTCATTGTTGCTCTTATTCATTCCGCCCTTGACTACTGTAACTCCTTGCTTATGGGTCCCCCTCTGTGCAAACTCTCCCCTCTCCAGTCTGTCCGAATGCAGCAGCCAGGCTTGTCTTTCTTTCCAGCCGCTATACTGATAACTCTATCCTGTGTCAGTCACTGCACTGGTTGCCTATCCAGTACAGGATACAACATAAACTTATCACTCCCACTCATAAAGCTCTCCACAACGCTGCCCCCCCTACATCTCCTCCCTTGTCTCTGTCTACCACCCTACCCGCTCTCTCCGCTCTGCTGATGATATCAGGTTACACTCCTCAATCATCCGAACCTCCCAAGACTTCACACGTGCAGCACCAGTTCTCTGGAACATGCTACCGCGGGCGATCAGGCACACTCAGAACTCTCATAGCTTTAAAAGGGCCCTGAGAATACATCTTCTCACTCTGGCCTACCAGAATCCCTAATGCTAACACCCCCTCCCCCCACACTCCCTAGCGCACTCATCTCATTTTCAGTACTTAACTGTATATAGATGTACTGTCTGGGTGGCAGGTTCATCGAATTCTACATAAAACAACCCATATTTTGTCCCCAATGGCTTGACCATTGTAAAACAAGCACTTCTTACCCTTCGTCTCTCCCGTACACCTAATAGATTGTAAGCTCTTGCCCAGCAGGCCCCCTTACCTTGTGTCTCATCTGTAAGTAGCTTTTCATTGTACAATGTCTGTCTTTTTGTCTGTAATTATACCCTCCAAATTGTAAAGTGCTGCGGAATATTTTGGTGCTATATAAATAAAGATTATTAATTATTCACACGGCTTATTTCGTCAACGGTTTTGCAGCTGTTTTACATTGATTTTAATGGGAAATACGTGTCGTCGTTCAGACGACACTTATTTCCGTTCCGGATCTGCGGCCGCAATCCCCGGGCCGGGAAAAACAATGTGCACGGGCAATTATTTCCGGACGGATTCACCCAAATATAATGATTGGAGATGATGAATCTGTCGGGAAATCGGTTCCAAATACTTCCCACACTTAGTGACACTTATTTGAAACTGATTTGCACCTGATTTCGGAACGTATTTACAATCGGCAATCCGACATAAATATGTTCCGAAATAAGCCGTGTGAATGAGCCCTTAATGTCGGTTTCTAGGCTTTGTTATTAAATATTATATTCTATGATGTTCCCCTTTGTGTATACTTATTATCGGGGATTCTAGTGCCATTTACTGTGTCACTTACGGGTGAAATAAAAACATGCGTATTCTCTATTTCATCATATTAAAAAGACACCGGTACATGCAAATCCATCACAAGACGCTGGTGCTTTTGGGAGTAATTGCTTTGGATTAAGGGCCACTCCGAAATGCGTCAGCGTCTTCTGTTGGATTTGCATGTACCGGTTTCTTCTACGTATGAATAAATAGAGAATGTGCATTTCTGAATTGACCTCGACCGTGGTTTCTCGTGGTGTGTGGACCGTGCTGTGTGGATTTCAAGTCTTTCCCGCTGCTGGCTCTGGCTGGATTCCCGCTATCTGAGTCTGACTTAGAGGTTTACCTTGTTCAAGTGGAGTAAGTGTGTTCTCATTTATCTTCTATAGACTGACTTTCAATGGATCACACAGGTTCCCACCAGGAGCCCAAAAGTGCCGTAGATGTCGGCTCCCCATGTGTGTATGTAAGGCCAAGCCTATGTGTTCTTCCAGTGTGAGCATGGGGACGAGCGGCTGCTGCACTCTTCTAGCAGCAGATTCTCTTCAGTGAGACACAGATTTGAGAGGGTTAGGGTATGTTCACACGGGCAAATTTCAGTGCGCATTTTGCGTCGTATTTGTGCTCTAATACGAGCGAGATTACGGTAATCCATAGTACTCATAGAGAACTATGGATTACGCCTCCTCTCCCCGGGCGTACAATACGTTCGTATTGTATGCCCGGGGAGATAAGTGACAGTCTATTGGGCCAGCAGGCTGCCACCCCCCCACCCCCCTCGTGTTGCGGGTGTACGCGCCAATCAGCGCGACTCCCAAACACCCGGCGCAATTGCGGGGCGTACTGTACGCCCCACAATTACGCCGTGTGAACATAGCCTTAAAATCAAGCATTCCCAATCCTTCCTGCAAAAATCAGCAGAGAGTCTGGTGAACCCATACACACAAGATGGCCCGCCGATCTGGGAGAAGTGGTCCACGTGTGCCACATGCATGGCACCGTATGGTACAGCCTGGATGGGTTTTGGATGCATGTACTGATAAAAGTTGTGATATCCCCTGACATGTCTGGTTTAGTGAGTCCTTATTTTCCCTGAGAGAGAAACATTCTGGAGTATCCAGTCTTGTACTGTTCCTCTGTTATTCCTCCTAGAAACATATTAATCTGTCAGTGGCGTGAACAATGTCAGACTGTGCAGATACAATCAATGCTGACATGGACTATGCAGGGACACACCCCAATTGGTAACACCCAGCTGACAGATTCAGTCATACATTTCTAGTAGGAATAACTGAGTTACAGCACAACACAGAGATATGAGAAGATGCTTCAGAATTGGTATTTCACAGGGAACACAAGGATTTACTAAAACGTACATGTCAGAAGATGTCCTCTTTAAAAGGGTCGCCTCACCGCACTGTTTCACAGAGCAGCTTTCATTCATGCATCCAATATCTTCCTGGTCAGGCTGTGCCTGGTTCTATGGCAGTAATAAGCATATCAGCTCTGTATTCAAAGGTATGCTAATCATTCTGACATGAGAGCAGGAGATGTTTATCTAAAGTCCAGAGACTCTTTAGAGCTCAAGTCATTAGTTTCCTTTGTTTGTTAGATCAGATAACACTCCAGCTCTCAAGCTGCCTGCAGTTCTGTGTGATGTCATCCCTGCTATCAGATACCACAAACAGCAGGGCACAGCAGGTTGGTAACTAGAGAAACCTGAGTGAACTCAGAGCTGATAATATCACTTTAACAATTTAGCGGGTATAAGTACAGACAAAAGACGTAAAAAGCTACTAATGCATCAGACACAAGGTGTGAGGGCCCTGCTCGCAAGCTTACAATCTGAGGTTTATTCAATTAAAATGACAGACACCACAACGGAAACCCAACAGACTCCACGGTAGTCAGTAGAGTCCATTGGGCGCTGCTGGCGTTTGTCGTGAAACTGATCTGGTGCCACATCTGTGATGGAGGAATGAACCACAGATACAGAACCAGGCCTAACATTGATGTGACACATGGCAGTAATACTATGGGTTCAGGCAGGGCTGTGGAGTCGGTGGCTATTTTGCAGGAGTCTGAGTCGTCATAAAAGTGACCAACTCCGACTCCCAAAATATATAATTAGTTGGTCCAGTTAGTTCGATGCAAAGAGCAAGAGGCATTGGGTCCGGCCAGTGCTACTGCTCCCATATCTTCAGCCTCATCACATGAGAAGTGTAATTGATGACATGGAGCAGGCAAAGCGCTGCCCCAAGGGAGAAGACCCCGCTCCCAGGGCAAACAGATTTCAGCAACATTTTTCACCTGTTTTCAAAGAAGTAGAAGAGTTCAACCATTCATCAAAACTGACTGTGGCTGAGACAATTCCTTTATACCCTGACATTGCTAGAGTGTTGCCCCTGTGGTCACCGCTTGCCCCCAACCCAAGTTAGTGTAGAGAGGCGTTCTCTAGCCTGGAAATAATGAGATCAGATTGAGGTCATGTATGCAGGATCTGATGGAGCAATACTATTTCTCAGAACTAATTCAGAGACTCCACAAATGTTCCTCAGTGTTTGCATATTTACAATTTTTTTGTGTTTAAAGTCATATCCAATAAATATATTTTACACCTTTACAAGCAAAATGGTAACAATGTTTTGAACTTGTGACTTTCAGGCTCCATATCTCACCATCCACTACAGCTTTGTACATGAAGCTACTGTAATTTTATATACAGTCATTTTACCCATCTTATACATAACTTTGACTTGCAAGTGTTTAGCTATGCTCAGTTTTTGCAGATTCTTTCCTGTGACTGCATTGTTACTCTTTTGCTCCTAAAAATCATAATTTAATTTCTATTATTTTGTTAGTATTTGGGAAATCCACCTTTTGGTTTTAGTTCGCCTGAATCCTTCGGGGCAAAAAAAAATAGCACCATGTGAACATTTTCCCATGGGGCATGTATTGTGGGTGAAAGGGGGGGTGTAAAAACTGCGGCCCCAGCTATTGGGAAAAATTTACACTCCCATCATGTCATTTTCTGATTATAAATGCATGCTGGGAGTTGCAGTTTCCCAACAGCTGGAGGGCCGCAGTTTGACACCCATGTAAGGCATGTATACTTCCCTAGGGAATGCACACACCTGATGCACCAAAACGCATAACGGGGGGGAAATCCCTTTATGGTCTGCCTCCCCCTTATCACAGTTCAAACACACAGATGTAAATTGGCGGCCGGGGGGGAAAGCGACTGCTGGCGGTGGACAGGGATTGCACGACCTCCGCTTATCCTAACCCCCCCCTTAGTATAATGCTATCAGGGATTTGTCTCATGATAGATCCTTTTATCGTTAAAAGCCTTCATTGTCTTTCTAAGACTTTCGATCCCGGTCCGGTGGGAAGGTTCTTGACTGAATAAAACCTGGGATGTCACGTCTCCAAATCCTCCATTAGTCATCACATCTTGTGGCCTGCAGATTACGAGGTGGGGTGTGTGGCGGATCTGAGTGCTTGCAGTGCAGGTTATTTTCTTTTAAATTTCCCCCTACAAAAATTTTTAACAATTTTTGAATAATGTAACATTTGTAATAATATTAATTCAAGTGTTTACAAAGCATTTTCCTTATGTTCACACAGCGTATTTGCGGCCGTATTTCAGGGAGAGCTTTGTATTACCGTAATTGCGGCGTGCACGCCGCATATAACGTGCAATACGTGCCGAATTGCGTGCCAAAATAATCCATGCGCAAAATTTGGGGCCGGTTACCGGTTATTCAACCCTATTGGGGGGGGATGGTTTCCCCACCCCCATACGGCTTGAATGCGGGGCGGGGGCCCCATAGACTTTCATTATCCACGGGCATTTCCGCCGTGATAATGAACAATCATTTCCCCCCGCCCGGGGATTCGCCGAGCGAAAAAGAGGGTCGGAACCATGTTCTCTATGAGAACGTGGATTTCCTTTAAAGGCTGGGCCCGGGTCCCACGTATTGCGGCAAAAACAGCGCGCAATACAGCTGCAATCCGTCCCTGCAATAAGCCGTGTGAACATACTCTTACAGGTGATGTCTTTGGGGCGTTATGAACCCAGAACCCCAGTGCTGCAAGACGACAGTGCTAACCACTGAACCACCATGCACCCCTTTTTCCCGTTTTTGCACCCGTATCCACCCCATATAATACATATTGGCCCCTTTATTGCTTTAGGTACACTTGATGGCAACTTAACTTACAATGATCTTGATTGATTGTGTGCTGTATGTCTCTTTAATACCACTTTCTGCGCTGCCTGGGAGAAAAAAATCTTTGAACATGTTTATTCTTTGGTCAGAAAGCACGTGAAAATTTGCTTTTGATGTCAATGGGGGTGGAAAGAAACCCTTTTTAAAAAGCGCCAAAAAAATTTATGTAATTTTTTTTTTTTTATGCGGATGTGAAACACCAAAAGAATGGGCTGGTGTGGGGCTGTAAATACAGTAAAAAAACAAACAAGACCAAACCTAAATCCACGTGCAATAAGCATGTGAAATACTTGTTGAAAATTGCTTTGGATGACGCGGTTTTGAACACAGGGCTGTGGAGTCGGCAAGCCAAAGCCCCGACTCCTCAATTTCCCAAAACCTCCGACTCCTCACTCTGACTCCTGACTCCCTCATACACGGCGCATGTTTAAGCGATAACTTTACTGTAGTAAATGGCAACATCCGGCTGTTTATCACCTTATGATACAATAATCAAGCTATTTAGGTAGAACAGACACTGACAAGCAAAAGGGTAACAATGTTTTCATCTTTTGAACACTTCTGGGTGCAGTTGAAGAAAAAGCTTTGGGAATGTGTAGAAGAGACCTGGGAGCAGATTTTGGTCAAGATATGCTTGAATCTGATTCACAGCCCAGAAGGATTCAGGCAGAGCTGAAAACCAAAGGTGGATTTCCCAAATACTAACAAAATAATAAAAATTAACATTTTGATTTTTAGGAGCAAAACTATAACTGAGCAGATGCTAAATACTTGCAAGTCAAATTTTTGTATAAGATAGGTAAGATGACTATATATAAAATTACAGTAGCCTCATGTACAAAGCTGTAGTGGATGGAGAGATATGGAGCCTGAAAGTCACAAGTTCAAAACATTGTTACCATTTTGCTTGTCGGTGTAAAATATATTTATTGGATATGACAGAATTTGTTCTGAGAAATAGTATTGCCCCGACCAGATCCTGCATACATGACCTCACATCTGCTCATTTATTTCCAGGCTAGAGAACGGCCTCTCTATACTAATTTGGGTTGGGGGCAAAGCGGTGACCACAGGGGCAACATCTCTAACAATGTCAGGGTATAAAGGAATTGCCTCAGCCACAGTCAGTTTTGATGAATGGTTGAACACTATTACTTCTTTGAAAGCAGGTAAAAAATTTTGCTGAAATCTGTTTGCCATGGGAGCAGAATCTTTCCCCTGGGGGCAGCGCTTTGCCTGTTCCATGTCATCAGTTACACTCCTCATCAGATGAGGCTGAAGATATGGGAGCAACAGCACTGGCCAGACCCAATTCTTCTTGCTCTTGGCACCGCATTGAACTAAATGGACCAACTTATATATTTTGGGAGTCGGTCCCTTTTATGACGACTCCGACTCCTGCAAAATAGGCTCCGACTCCACAGCCCTGTCAGCATATCGGCTCACCGAGCACATCGGACATAATGACCTTATGGCGAATAAAGGAGGAGGATCATCTCTGAGTATGGGAAACATCATAGCAGCTGGTGTCCACCCAGTAGTTCCTGAAAAAACTTTGAGACTCTCGGTTCACATATTTTGATCAAAAGATGTTTAAGCTGCCCACGACTTTCAACGTGATCTCAAAATCGGGCAGTCCTATGCTATCTTTACCACTCACTCGAGCCAATCAGGCTTCTCACTGGGTCAACCGACCTCCATTATTCAGAGAGAAAAAATAAAAAGCACCCAACCTGCAAGCTGCCCTTCTTATGACAGCCTGTGAGAGTGGGCGGGGACAGAAACCCAAAATGGAAGACCCCTTCCTTTCCATATAGGTTAAAATCAATGTACACCAAGTATAACGTATGTTTCTGCACACAAAACATTTCTGAAAAAACGTATGCAACACTGGGTGCCACTGGCAAGGGCTACGGCACACATGTAATTATACATGTACGCACACAGACCGCCGCCAGCGGCACATTACTGCAAAAAGGGCAATACACTACGGAACGCCGAAGTGAAAGAAGGATTTCTCAAAGTGAACATACCATATACACATTATATAAAAGTGCTACTCCTCATGTATACATGTTCTCCAGATATTGCAATGTTGGTACTGGTGGGCATTTTCTTCTAGCATAGAAGTGCTGGTGATTCCAACAGGACAACTGCAGCGCTTGCTGAAAACTTGGACTTTTTGCTATTGTCAAGCTAGATCTGTGCAAAGCGTTTTGATTGGAGTGACTGAAGCACTGAATGTTTGTGGGGGTTCTGGGGACCCTACGCACTCCATGCCTATTGCCGGCAGCTAACTGAAACGTCAGATATTAACTTGCTTATTTTGTTTTGTGGCTTTTAGGCTAGGAACGAGCCTGATGTATATGAAACAAGTGATTTGCCAGAAGATGACCAGGCAGAGTTTGATGCGGTAAGACATATTTTATTTTTTATAGCACAGGGGAAGTAAAAATGTAGTATTCTAGCGAAATGCATGCAGGAATTTTAAATGGTTTTCCTTTTCTTTTTTTTCTTTTTTTTTTTTTTTTATAATGGCAACAAAGTGCTAGGATATGCCATTGCTTTATGATCAGTTGGGAACCCCACTGATCCTGAGAATAGAGGGGGTGGGGACAGGCCTGGTGTATTGCTGCCTCTTTTCACTGGTTTCGGAACCCATAGCTGTGCAGGAAACTCCAGGGTGGCCCAGTGCAGCTTAAAGGGGTTGTCTCACTACATTGATTCATCCTGTTTTCTTGGTTTCATTTTAAATTCAGGGGCGTGTTTACTGGCTTCAACTAGGCTGCAGTAGAAGCCAGGTCTGTATCTATAGCAACCAGTGCTGGTAGCCTATCATGAGAGACTGAACAGGTCTGTAGCTATAGTGGCCTGAGGAGCTGATGCAGCCTGTACAAGAGGAGATATCTCAGAATAGGTAGGACACTGTTAAGGGACATATATATCGCAAAGTGACTTGTTTTTGCAAGATCTTTAACATAAAAAGCAAATCCTGTAGTGAGACAATCCCTTTAATGGTGATCTGCTGTAGTACCCTGCTGAAAGCTTTGCAGTGCAGGGAAAACAATGGATGGGATGCAGAGCTAAACCAGCCTCTGTTGTCTCAGGATTGGGCAGGGTCAGATCTCTGGGATCATAAAGTGGTTGCACTATTCCTTTACCGAGGGCCTGTGACCGGATCTGACCTGTCTGTTGTAGTAAATTCTTGTGTTCCCTGTGAAATAACAATTCTGGAGCATCTTCTCTTATAACTCTGTTGTACTGTTCCTCTGTTATTCCTCCTAGAAATGTTTGACTGAATCTGTCAGATGGGTGTTACCAATTTGGGGTGTGTCCCTGAAAAGTTTAATTGTTAGCACTGATTGGCCAATTTTAGACTGTGCAGATACACCCAGCTGACAGACTGATTAATACATTTCTAGAAGGAATAACAGAGCTATGCTGTTTCTCTACTAAACCTCCTAGAAATGTATTATCTATTGTCAGATGGGCGTTACCATCTGTGCTGACTGGCACCGTATGCAGGGACAAACCCCTTTGAAAACTGAAATGGTAACACCCATCTGACAAATTCAGTAATATATTTCTAGAAGGAATAACAGTATTTACTAAAACAGACATGTCAGGAGATTTCACCGTAGTCTTTAAGGGCAAACTACACTTGTGTTTGTTGATCTTCCTCACATTGATGGAATATGGATTAAGGGGTGAATCTGATCATGACATTTAAAGGGGGGATCCTTAATGTTAAAGATTCATTTTAGAAACTAGATAAGTACATCCTAATAACATAGGTAGGGGGTAGCAGATAAAATGTTGGATCATTCCATGTACGTGGATTGTTGTTAAAGGGGTTTTGCCACGAAGTAAAACTGACGTGGGAAGCTTGCAAATGAAATAACAAACATTTTCACCATTCATTATTATTAAAAATTCTGCACCATTTTTGTATTAGCTGCTCCTTTTAGTGATCCATTGTTTACAGCTCGTCTCCAGGGGATACGACCAGGGCTGAGAGCTTCTCAGTCCTGGTCTCACATACTCAGACATCACTTCTCCTCTCAGGCAGCTACTGAGTGTTCAAACCCCGGGTGCTGTCACTCTACTCTCGTCCTCTGTAGTCCTTAGTAATTAGTCAAACAGTACAAATAAATAAATAAAGAAACCTCAATGAGGTCTGTACATTGATAAAGAAAAATAAAATCCACAGGTTTGGTTCCTGCAGGGATTTGAACCTAGGACCCTTGTGCCTGGAGGCAAAAACTTTACCTCTCAGATACCCCGCAATTTCTTTATATAAATAGACCTTTCTTTGACTACAGAGAGGACAGGCCTGGTGATGTCATCCTGCTGGGTCACATGATATGTAGTTCAAACAAATTACACACGCCCCCTGAGCACACAGAGCTGAAGAGCTGGATACAGGAGGCATGAAATGAGATCGTGGCAAAACCCCTTTAGTGGCTTGACCTAAAAGTAAGAATTCAGCATCATGTTTACCTGCATAGCATTGAAGAGGGGGGGGGGGGGGCAGACTGACTGGGTTTGCCCCTTGTCTGCCCAAGACCATGCCAGGACCACCTGGGAACAGGAGGGGTCGTAGGTCACGCCCGGGCACTATATTGTCCACAATGCTTGTGGGAAGTCCCAGGTGGTGATAAATGCAAGTCACTTGGTATTTAGGCTGGGTTCACACAAGCCAGCAACCGTGTGCGGACAAAAGCTTGTGCGGCCGCCAATGACTGCGTGAGTTTGCCGGTGAAACAGCGATATTACTGGCAACCTTGTGTGCCCATTGGCAGCTGCGTGCGGGTGATTCGTCTGAAGGCAGCTGCCAGAGTGCAGGAATCCAGCCTCACACGGCTGATTTGGACCCTGATTCCGATATGGATTCGGTGCTAAATTCGCCTCCGAATCGGTGAGCATATCTGATTGCAATCTAGATTACATTGTTTGCAATTGTTAATCAGCATCTCGGTACTATGTGAGAAATCTATGTATACAACTGAAAATCTGCGTTCTAAATCGGCGTGGATTTTACACATGGATTCTACACTGAATCGGTGCTGAAAGTTTCAGTGTAAAAAATTAGCCATATGAACGTACCTTTAAGGGGGAATAGGACCGCTTTGGTGGTGGCTACCAATTTCTGTAAATTGGAAAATTTTAGATAAAACCTGAAAGAGATTATTGGAAACAACTTCCAGCTGCATATGTAAGGTGAATGCAGAAAGGTTACTAATAACACCCCTTGCATTAAATAAAAGGACGCCTGTGTTTTCAATGCAGTTAATAAACACAACAAAAACCCACAAGCCGATCCTTGAAGGGGTTGTCCACGTTATATTATTTGAATTTATGTTAATAAACATAACGAAAACCCACAAGCCGATCCTTGAAGGGGTTGTTTGAGTTAATTATGTAAATCATAACAAATCCTATAGTTTTGTAATATACACATCTTAAGGATTCTGCTCCTATATGTCTTTTAGGTTCCTGTCTAGAAATAAAAAATAAATGGTACAGTCCACATTCCTGCCCATAGTAATTGTATGGACTAAAGTTGGCATCAGTCATGTGACTTCCTGGTATTCACTTCGTAACAGTTATGACATCTATGGGACAACTGAATAATGGAAGAACAATTATTGTTAATATAGTTATCCAAGCAACTTCTTCACATTGTACAATTGATGTCTCTGTAAAGGGTGCCATTTTGTTAATAAAGTATATTGTAAATCCACCCCCCCCCCCCCCCCCAAAAAAAACCTTGATACCAAGTTGTAGTGGTCACATGATAAGACTCTGCTGGAGGTAGTAATACTGGAGAAGTTCTGCTCCTCCATACACTACTGCTACCTGGATACCAGGGTCACATGACCTGTGTGGTGGTCACATAAGACTCTGCTGGAGGTAGTAATATTGGATAAGTTCTGCTCCTGAATAAAAAGTTGTTACTAGGGGACACATGACGTGTAGTGGTCACATGATAAGACGCTGCTGGAGGTAGTAATACTGGACAAGTTCTGCTCCTCCATACACTACTGTTACCTGGATACCAGGGTCACATGACCTGTGTGGTGGTCACATGATAAGACGCTGCTGGAGGTAGTAATACTGGAGAAGTTCTGCTCCTCCATACACTACTGTTACCTGGATATCAGGGTCACATGACTGTGGTGGTCACATGATAAGATGCTGCTGGAGGTGGTAATACTGGAGAAGTTCTGCTCCTGAATAATCTGTTACCTGGATACCAGGGGTCATATGAACAGTTTGGTGGGCACATGATAAGACGCTGCTGGAGAAGTTCTGCTCCTCCATACACTGCTGTTATCTGGATACCAGGGTCACATGACCTGTGTGGTGGTCACATGATAAGACGCTGCTGGAGGTAGTAATACTGGAGAAGTTCTGCTCCTCCATACACTACTGTTACCTGGATACCAGTAGTCACATGACCTGTGTGGTGGTCACATGATAAGATGCTGCTGGAGGTAGTAATACTGGAGAAGTTCTACTCCTCCATACACTGTTACCTGGACACCAGGGTCACATGACCTGTGTGGTGGTCACATGATAAGACTCTGTTGGAGGTAGTAATATTGGAGAAGTTCTGCTCCTCCATACACTACTGTTACCTGGATACCAGAGGTCACATGATCAGATGTTACTGGAGGTAGTAATACTGGAGAAGTTCTGCTCCTGAATAAAAAATTGTTACTAGGGGACACATGACATGTGTGGTGGTTACATGTTTTTGTCCATACAGCTACTCCATGGAAGCCATGACTATGGACAGAAATGTGGGCTGTACCATTTTTTCCTAGATGGGGCCTAGTATATTGCTATAAAAAAACCAACAGGAGCATAATTTTTGGCACATGCATATTAGAAAATTGGATGCTTTTCTATCCTACACATAATAAATAAAGACGTTATAAAGTGGACAACCCCTTTAAGTGTAATATTGTATAAACTAGAGCGTTCTAGTTCATGATTTTGTTAGCAATACACCTTTGCAAAGATAAACTATGCATGAATAACTTCTCTTAACAAAGCGCATGTTTTGTCACTGACCTTAGGAGCATGGCGGCACCGGATAAACAAGTGCCTAAAAGAATGAATCTTACCAGTCACAAATAGAAGAGTAGTGTACATATGTAACTATATCTGTGCATATGTGGGATGGCTGCTGCTAGAACCTGGGGTCTATTATTTGCTCATGGTTGTGGTGTGAACAAGATACGTGAGCCCTAACACTGTCCATATATTAAAGGTATTAGAAAGTGAAAGAGCCCAAATAAATCTGTTTTCTACTGAAATTATGGGGTGCTCTGAAATCCCCTGTATAAGAAGCCAGTGTTCACACGTTTCCATTGTGACATGGACCAGAAGGAGCGAGTGATTCTGGTTTTCTATAGCACAATGTGTTACTATCCAAATGCTTGTAAAAGTTGTGCCAACGTCACCTATTTTTCTGTATTCGGAGCTCTTGCACCTGTTACCTCACATAGTAGACGAAGTTAAAGATAATTGTACTGCACAATGTTAATAACCTTTTTTTTTTTCTTTCCCTGACAGCGCTAGGAACTGATAACCTGACTGAATTGTGTTATTAATATTGGTTATGATATCCCAAAGCGAAAACTATGAATGCCAAAGTTGCTCCCCCATTACCTGGTGCTCGGTGCTGTGTTTCCTGCAACTTGGTAAACAGCAACTGTGACAAGTTAAAGGGAACCTGTCACGTTGAACTTGCTATCTGATCTGCAGGCAGCATGTTACAGAGCAGGAGGAGCTGAGCAGGTTGATTATATAGTTTTGTAGGGAAAGATTCAAAAGAACTTGTATTTTTTTTATTTAAATCCCTGATTATTGTGAGTTGAGGAGTCCAGTGGGCGGTGTTTTCAGTCTTCCTTGTATAAGTATGCGGAGACATAGCTGTCAATCACTATAATAAGACTGCCTACTGGACTCCTAACCCCAGAATAAGCAGGAATTTAAACAAATTAAATGTACTTTCTACTGAATCTTTCTCTACAAAACTAATAATCAATTTGCTCCGCTTCTCCTGCCCTATAACATGCTGCCAGCAAGTCGGCATGTTCAATGTGACAGATGCCTTTTAAGCTTAAAATCTTGTGCGTGTGCAGCACCAGGCTAACCACTCCGTTTGGGCATGTGATCAGGGACGGTCCTGTGTGGGCATAGGGTCAGACCCAGATCGTTTGGCTCCTACCTCTGGCAATTTTGTGCCGGTCTGATTTAAAGGGACATTAAGGGCCACATGTATGAAAACTGTCTAGGTCTTAGACTTTCTTTGTTGCCCATAGCAACCAATCAGAGATCCCCTTTCATTTTTCCCTGGCACTGTATGAAATGAGAGGGGCGCTCTGATTGGTTACTATGGACAACAAAGCGAGTTTTAGAATTCACAAAAATATTAAAAGAATAAAAAAAATCACAGCAGTTCGTAATAAATGTATAGAGAAATCTTGTGTGTGTCCCAGGAGATCAGCCATTTCACCCCTCCTCCTGACGGTCCTGTGTCCAGCTGTATGATTGCTGACTGCAGCAGGAGCCTGGTCGGCAGTAGAACCAGGGCCATCCTATCTACACTACAGTCATGGCCAAAAGTTTTGAGAATGATGCAAATGTTAATTTTTACAAAGTCTACTGCATCAGGTTTAATAATGGAAATTTGAATATACTCCAGAATGTTATACAGAGTGATCAGCTTAACAGCAATTAATTGCAAAGTCAATAGGTGCCTAGAAAATGAGCCCTGTCATATATACCGTACAGTGACCGCTATAAAAAAATAAAAATAAAAAACACTACCAAGATTGCTGTATTTTGTTCAAAACATCTCAAAAAACCTTAATAAAAAGTGAACATAGCATCATATGCACCCATAGGTGGTACCAATAAAAAACTTCAACTCATCCCGCAAAAAACAAGCCCATACCACAGCTCTGCACACAGCAAAATAAAAAAGTTATGGCTGTCAGAATAGGACAAAATAAAAACTCAATTTTTTATATAAGTATTTCTACTGTGCAAAAGTAATAAAAAAGAAAAAACAATATAAAATCTATATCATTGTAATTGTACCGACCCCCATAGTAAAGTTATCACATCATTTACACTGCACGGCGAATGCTGTAAAATTGAAACTCAAAAAACAATGACTGAACTGCGTTTTTCCCCCCATTTTCATTGCCCAATGCTAAAAAAAAACTATGGAACACCTGTGTGCCTAAAATGCAGAATACACCCCTAGATGAGATCCCTGATGGGTGTTGAATCCAAAATGGGGCGACTTCTGGAATGTTTCGCCTGTTCTGCTACTTTGGGGGCTTTGTAAATGCGACATGGCCCCACCAAAATCTGCGTTCCAAAAGCCAAATAGCGCTCCCTCCCTTATACGCCCTGCCATGCGCCCACACAGCAGTTTAAGACTCTCGGTTCACATATCTTGATCAGAACATGTTTAAGCTGCCCACGACTTTCAACGTGATCTCAAATCGGGCAGTCCTACTCGAGCTTTACCTCTCAATCGAGCCAATCAGGCCTCTCACTGGGTCACCGACCTCCATTATTCAGAGAGAAAAAATAAAAAACACCCAACCTGCAAAGCTGCCCTTCTTATGACAGCCTGTGAGAGTGGGCGGGGACAGAAACCCAAAATGGAAGCACCCCTTCCTTTCCATATAGGTTAAAATCAATGTACACCAAGTATAACGTATGTTTCTGCACACAAAAACATCTCTGAAAAAACGTATGCAAACCTGGGTGCCACTGGCAGGGCTGCGGCACACATGTAATTATACATGTACACACACAGACCGCCGCCAGCGGCACATTTCTGCAAAAAGGGCAATACACTACGTCGAAATCCCTAAAGAAGCATTTATGCTATCTATCATACATGAAAAAACTTTGAGACTCTCGGTTCACATATCTTGATCAGAACATGTTTAAGCTGCCCACGACTTTCAACGTGGTCTCAAAGTTTTTTCATGTATGATAGATAGCATATTAGCAAATTTTGAAATTTCACCTCCACTTTGCTTTAATTTCTGTGAAATATCTAAAGGGTTATCAGACTTCCTAAATAGTGTTGTAAATACGTTAAGGGGTCTAGTTTCTTAGATGGCGTCATTTATGGGGGTATCTAACATGCAGGCCCCTCAAAGCCACGTCAGAACTGGAGTGGTCCCTAAAAAAATGTATATTGCAAATTTTCTGAAATTGTGAGAAATTACTACTAAATTTCTAAGCCCTCTGTCGTAAAAAAAAAAAAGAGACATTTAAAAAATGATGCCAACCTATAGTGGACATATGGTAGATGCTAGTTATAAACTATTTTGTGGTGAATAATTATCTGTCTTGCACGCAGAAATTTTGCAACTTTCAAAATCGCTAATTTTTCCAAATTTTCATGAAATTTTGATATTTTTCACAAACAAACAAGGATTGTATGGATAAAAATTTCTTACTAACTTAAAGCACAATGTGTCACGAGAAAACAATCTCTGAATCACATGGATAGGTAAAAGTGTCAAAAAGTTATTCTCACATAAATGGACACATGTCAGATTTCAAAAATAGGGCTGGGTCAGGAAGGCCAAACAGGCTGGGTCCTTAAGGGGTTAACAGTGTTTCAGCTTCGGAATCGGGCTACCAGCAGTGCAGAGCTTGCTCAGGAATGGCAGCAGGCAGGTGTGAGTGCATCTGCACGCTCTGTGAAGCGGAGACTCATGGAGCAAGGCGTGGTGTCAAGGAGGGCAGCAAAGAAGCCACTTCTCTCCAGAAAAAACATCAGGGACAGACTGATATTCTGCCAAAGGTACAGGGAGTGGACTGCTGAGGACTGGGGTAAAGTCATTTTCTCTGATGAATCCCCTTTCCGAATGTTTGGAAAATCTGGAAAACAGCTTGTTCGGAGAAGACAAGGTGAGCGATACCACCAGTCTTGTCTCATGCCAACTGTAAAGCATCCAGAAACCATTCATGTGTGGGGTTGCTTCTCAGCCAAGGGAATCGGCTCTCTAGCAGTCTTGCCTAAAAACACATCCATGAATAAAGAATGGTACCAGAATGTCCTCCAAGAGCAACTTCTCCCAACCCTCCAAGAGCAGTTTGGTGATCAACAATGCCTTTTCCAGCATGATGGAGCACCTTGCCATAAAGCAAAGGTGATAACTAAATGGCTCAGGGAAAAAAACAGAGATTTTGGGTCCATGGCCTGGAAACTCCCCAGATCTTAATCCCATTGAGAACTTGTGGTCAATCATCAAGAGACGGGTGGACAAACAAAACCAACAAATTGTGACAAAATGCAAGCATTGATTGTGCAAGAATGGACTGCTATCAGTCAGGATTTGGTCCAGAAGTTGATTGAGAGCATGCCAGGGAGAATTGCAGAGGTCCTGAAGAAAGGTCAACACTGCAAATATTGACTTGCTGCATTAACTCATTCTAGTTGTCAATAAAAGCTTTTGTTAATCATAATATGATTGCACTTGTATTTCTGTATGTGATAAAAACATCTGACAAACACACATAAAAACCAGACGGCAGCAGATCAAGTGGAAAATAGAATATTTGTGTCATTCTCAAAACTTTTGGCCATGACTGTAGACAGCTGGTGCCTCAGGTGGTGAATAAATCTGCCAGGTAACTAGAGAACATGCCCTGGATCCCTGGGTTGACGCTGCTTATTTAACTTAAGACGTGCAAATAGTTAATATCCATGGCCGGCGGCGCCCCTGCCAATTAGTCTTGTAAGCTGTAGGCTGCCTTACAAGAGGTGAGAAGGGTGTCCCACTATGTTTGGCGCAATGATTTGGGAGTGGTTGGAGGTATGGTGTCATGTATTTGGGCAGGGTCCAGTGCATTGCCGTGTCCAGGGGTCCATGATGCTCTTAAGGCTATATCTCCACAGCAAAGTTAAAATACTGTCGGAAATCTGGCGGTATTTGAACTTCGTCGCACTGCCTTTTTTTTTTTCACGGTTTATGTGCAAAAAAACACTTGACTGATTTGGGATGCCCACCGGCCCCGTACATTAAGGCTATGTTCACACGGCTGATTTGGGGACAGATTTCAGTCCGTATTGCGCGCTGTACTGCGCGCACATACGACTGAAATCCGTCCCTGTCATTACAGTAATCCACAGTTCTAATAGAGAACTATGGTTTCCATCTCCTCTCCCCGCTCGCACAATACGGCGAGTGGGTAGAAAGTGACATGCACATTATCCCGGCGGGATACGCGCCGTGGATAATGGCTTGCCGGCCCTCCCGCCCCCGTGCACACGCCGTAATTGCGGGCAAAATCCATCCCGCAATTACGCCGTCAATCAGGTGTGTGAACATAGCCTAAGGCTATGGGAATCTGATGGGTATCCAGTGTAAGGTAGAACATGTTCTATCTTTCGCTGGACAGGCGGCGCCTTCAGTAGAAAACCCGTGCTGGGTAGACTGCAGCACAAATTTTCTGTAGTCTACACAGCACTGGGTAGAGTCGGGATTTTCAGCAGGTTCAAAATACTGAATCTGCTGAAAATCCGACAGGAATCCATCCTAAGGCACAGTTCACACGGCTGATTGCCGGCGTAATTGCGGGGACGGATTTCGCCTCGCAACTATGCCGGCTGCTGTGCAGCAGGGGCGGGGGGCCGGCAGCTCGCCGGCCCATAGACCTGCGTTGTTCACGGAGCGTACACGCCGTAAATAATGTGCATGTCACTTCTCTCGAGCGGGGAGGGGAGACGGAATCCATAGTTCTCTATGAGAGCTGTACAGTACCGTAATGACAGGGACGGATTTCAGCCGCACTGCAGCGCAAATACGGCGTGCAATACGGCTGAAATCTGTGCCCAAATCAGCCGTGTGAACGGCCCCTAAGAGAGCCCTGACTATTAAACCCCACACCTTAACTAAGCTCTACCACCATATATTTACCAAAAACTGAACAGATCGGGAGGCAATGACCTCTCTATGCGCTCAGCAGGATTTCTCCAGGTATCCTCATGTACATTACCCCTGTTTTATCGGCCTTTGGAGTGATATCTTTTTTATGGTTTAACGCTTTGGGAATTCATCCATATGTTTAACTGTTAGAAACTTTCACCATGACAAATGTATCTAACACTCTCACCCTCCCTTTTTGACCCCCTTGCCTGGACACTAGTTTGCACAAGTAAGACCACTCCCGCTTCTTTTTGCATGCGTCTTGTGTCACTAATGATGGTGAATGCATGCAACGGATTTTGATTTTTAATCCCAACTCAATCATTTATAAGCATCATAATCTTGTCAATCTGGCGTGCGCAATCATGAATTGTGTTGAAATCATTGTTCATGTGATTGAGACGGATCGTCATTACGTGTGGCATTTTCACAGATCATACAAACCATTTTGATTTAATAAACGTTACAACATCACGAAACACTACAATAATAACCTCAGACAACGTAGCCGCCTGTTATCAGATCAGCGGAGTGTTAATCGGGCAGCACGTCATGTTCAACACTCGTTCCACTGGCTTACAGGAAGGATATGTTCACACGGCTAATTTTGACGCTGTTTTCAGAGCGTTTTCTCGGCCAAAACAGCATCAAATAAGCCTTCGAAACGCCCCCAGTTAATTTTCTTTTATTCCTATGTAAAACAGCTTTGTAGGTCACACACAATATTTTTCTGCGTGTTTTTCACACAACTTTGGTCGCTGAAAAAAGTGTCGTGTCAATTCTTGATAAGTTATTAATGCTGGAAATCCCCATAGGAATCAACCTCTGCGGTTTTTGTTGCAGTTTTTTGCTCATTGGCTTTTACCATTTGGGTGATGTCGGAAAGAAAACAGTGTTGGAGAGCCTCGTCCAAAATCTGATTAAATCCTCGTCTGAACAGTGCTGCATTGAGGCGCTTTTCAAATGAGGTTTTGACACCGTTTTAGACGCTGAAAATTCAGATTCCATATCAGCCGTGTGAACTTAGGCCATGTCCCCATGGCACCAGTTTTGCAAACCATCTGAAAAACCGGTGCCATGGGGACATGGCCTAAGTTCAAACTTTTACATGGGCCGCTATGGAAAAGATTCTACATGCACATTCTTAGGTCCGGTTTTCGGACGGAATATGAACAAGTGAATGTGAAGAGGGAGGGCTTTTCTCCACTTAACGCGGAGAAAAGCCGTCCCCCCCCGCGGCAAACCAACCGGTATTTGTCCCGTGCCGTTTAAACGGGCCATTTCCATAAGGGCATGTTCAGAATGATTTTATCCTGCCGGTGCGGACCAGGAGACTAAAGTCTAAACCAATCTTGTCAGTTTGGTCACAGATTAAATGTGGGTTTTACTCTGCATTAAGTTCACAGCAGATTTGTTTGTGAATTTTACTTCACATACCCAGTCTGTCTGAAAGTACACTAAGGCTATGTCTATGCAGCACTGGATTTTGGTTGGTTTTTCAGCAGTTTCAGCATTTTGAATCCGCCGAAAATCCGACCGTAGCCCTCCAATAGAAAATCTGTGCTGTAGCCTACATTGCACGGATTTTTTACTGAGGGTTGCCAAAACCTAAAACAGTCTGGCGGATTATAAAACATGTTGTATATTCCACAGGACCGCTGTTGGATTCCCATAGCCCCAATGTATTGGAGCGGTGGGAATCTGAAATCTGACCACTTTTTTGTGCAAAAAACGGCGGCATGGTCCAGCCATGTGAAAACTCTGTTGCATTTTGGACGGCACTTTCACATTGCAGTGTAGACTTAGGGCCAGTTCACACGGCTTATTGCCGGCGTAATTGCGGGGACGAATTTCGCCCCGAAATTACGCCAGCTGCCGTGGGGCGGGGGGCCGGCAGCTCGCCGGCCCCATAGACATTTGTTATTCACGGCGCGTACACGCCGTAAATAATGTGCATGTCACTTTCTCACCGCCCGGCGGATTCACCGAGCGGGTAGGAGCGACGGAATCCATAGTTCTCTATGAGAACTGTAGATTACCGTAATGACAGGGACGGATTTCAGCCATATTGTAGCGCAAATACGGCTCTCAATACGGCTGAAATCCGTCCCAGAATAAGCCGTGTGAACGAGCTCTTAGCGTAAGGCTGGGTTCACATGGCATTGTTTTCACATGTATTTTGCAATATTTGTAAGTTAAAACCAGGAATGAAGCCTGGAATACAGACAAAGTATAATGGAAAGACTTGTACCTCTGAGTCTTCGATCCATTCCCAGTTTTGGTTTACAAATACAGTGCAACACAGCTTGATAACTTTCATTAAACTTTTTTACTTGCCTATATTCTGTGGAAGTTGCATTACCCTGTAACCTTTAAGCTGGAACATTTCAGAGGTGAATAATACATAAACAGATATTTATTTTTATTTTTTTTGGAGCCACAGGTAGGATGCTTCTGCCGTAGAGGATGGCAAGCTACAGGTTTTTAAAACTGTGGGACCTGCCTATCGAACATACACACCCATGTTTCTAGTATCACACTGGATGTGTAGCAGAAATACTTGTGAACATTTTTTTTTTTTTTTTCCCCTCTTTTGTTCTGGTTATCCCTTCATGCAGCAGGAATGCCTTTATTATATAATATGTAATTGCTAAACCCCAATAATGGATGCCCCATTATGGGACTGGGGTCATTTACTTCACTGTCAAGGGATTTATACAGATTACTATTGGTCCCTCATGTGACAAACCCACACCTCCTCTTCTATATCAATATATGAATCCTGTATGTATGTAAGATATATATATATATATATATATATATATAACACAGAGGCTACTTCAGTAGCTCGCAGGATGTGGTCAATCCGTGTCAGACACCGTGTTTTTTTTAAAGCTGTTAGCACATTGATTTTCTGTGGTCACCATTGATTTTTTTGTTTGCACTTATCGGCTGAAAAATCCCAGAACCACAGGGGGGGATCTAGTGAATGACCTGCAGAGAGCTGGGACCAACGTAACAAAGACTACCATCAGTAACACACTACACCACCAAGGACTCGGATCCTGCAGTGCCAGACGTGTCCCCCTGATTAAGCCAGTACATGTCCCATCTGAAGTTTGCTAGAGAGCATTTGGATGATCCAGAAGAGTATTGGGAGAATGTCATATGGTCAGATGAACCCAAAGTAGAACTGTTTGGTGGAAACACAACTCGTGTTTGGAGGAGAGAGAATGCGGAGTTGCATCCAAAGGACACCATACCTACTGTGAAGCATGGGGGTGGCAACATCATGCTTTGGGCTCGTTTCTCTGCAAAGCGACCAGGACGACTGATCCGTGTACATGAAAGAATGAATGGGGCCATGTATCATGAGATTTTCAATGCAAACCTCCTTCCATTAACATGGGCATTGAAGATGAAACGTGGCTGGGTCTTTCAGCATGACAATGATCCCAAGCACACCACCAGGGTAATGAAGGAGTGGCTTTGTAAGAAGCATTTCAAGGTCCTGGAGTGGCCCAGCCAGTCTTTAGATCTCAACTCCATAGAAAACCTTTGAAGGGAGTTGAAAGTCCGTGTTGCCCAGCAACAGCCCCAAAATATCACTGCTGTAGAAGAGATCTGCATGGAGGAATGGGCCAACATACCAGCAACAGTGTGTACCAACCTTGTGAAGACTTACAGAAAATGTTTGACCTCTGTCATTGCCAACAAAGGAAATATAACAACGTATTGAGATGAACTTTTGTTATTGACAAAATACTTATTTTCCACCATAATTTGCAAATAAATTATTTCCAAATCAGACAATGTGATTTTCGGGATTTGTTTTCTCATTTTGTCTCTCATAGTTGAGGTCTACCTATGATGTCAATTACAGGCCTCTCTCATCTTTGAGAGAGAACTTGCACAGTTGGTGGCTGACTAAATACTTTTCCCCCACTGTATAGTAAAGATAGAAGTCTTTCTTTTGTATTAGGATCCTGTGCCATAAGTCAGTGCAGATCACTATTTCGGTGCCCATTTTTTTGTCATTTGTTTGTGCCGCGGCTTCTTTCACAAAGCTGTACTAATCATCCAGTACATGGCTAACATTACACTGCACTAACGCATTGCTCAAGGCTTTCACCTAAGCGCTTGTATAATAATCCTTCCAGCAGCTAATTGTTTCTCTTCACCAACCAAAAATCTGCTGTAACCTAATGCCAGGGAATACCATAGCTTAAAATGGAACACCCATAGGGGTTAGGCTATGTTTGAGGAGAATATTTCTTCCTAAGTCAAAAAACTCATCTCAGGTTGAGCTAATTAATTCTATTGCTCGGCCTGGGTGTCTGAGGAAACAAGGTGACCACTAATGTTGCCCTGACTCTTCAACGGGTGTTGTCCCCTCTATGTACTTCATTATAAGTAGGAAAATTTACTATTCCACAGTGAGGAAAGACTAGATTCCTAACCCTCCTATATGGTTTGTTAAAGCACACCAGCCGGGTAATTTACGCTTCACTATCTGAGATCAGCATTTTATGGAGAAGCTGAGCCCTGTGATATATGGGGCTACGTGTATGAGCGGGGCTGCGCCAGTTTTCTGGTGTACTCCAAACCTTGGCACGATAAGTCCCTTTATAATGCGCCAAAGATTAGGGGTGTTCTGGGGGTGTCGCACCACATTCAAGGAAGTAGACACACTTATGAATATTTGACACCAAATCTAGGCGCAGAACAGCCAGACCATGGTAAAGGTGGTGCCTGAGCCAGACTTGTCATATTGGCACTAGACTGTGCCTGTATGTATGACCTGCAGAAGAACAGCTTCATACATTCTGGTGCATTCTACACTGCCTTAAAAGGGTTGTCTCACTACATTGATTCATCTTACCTCAGTCCTGTTTTCTTGGTTTCAGTTAGAATTCAGGGGCGTGTTTACTAGCTTCCACTAGGCTGCAGTAGAAGCCAGGTCTGTAGCTATAGCAACCAGCACTGGCAGCCTATCAGGAGAGATCAAACAGGTCTGTACCTATAGCAACCTGAGAAGCTGATGCAGCCCATACAAGACGGGATATCTAGGAATAGGTAGGACACTGTTAATGGACATATATTGCAAAGTGACTTGTTTTTGCAAGATCTGTAACATAAAAAGCAATCATTGTAGTGAGACAACCCCTTTAAAGAGAACCTGCCACATAGTTTATGCTCCCCTTGCTGAGGTCAGCAAAAGGGAGTGACAGACCTGCTGTTTCCAGCGCTGTGTCCCTTATTTTGTAAGATTACTTTGAATAGGTAAAAACATGTGAATAACTGTCAGTGGGCGGGGCTAGTCTTTGGTGGGCGGGGCTAACACCTGCTCATGAATAAGATTTGAGGGGTAAATGCTCTAAAACTCCAGCATCTTACAGAATAAGGGACACAGCGCTGGAAACAGCAGGTCTGTCACTAGCTTGTGCTGCCCTGGGGCATAACCTATGTGACAGGTTCCCTTTAAAGCTATTTACAACTGGCCTGTCAGCGCCAACGTTCATACATGTCACCCATAGACTTTAAATGTTTTGGAGCCGAGAAAATCCTGACAAGACTCCTAGAAAACAGTCTAAAAACAATAATTGTCAGCACATTCAAGGCAATTTTAAAATGAGTATAGGCGCATGCTGGGTGGCAGCAAAAAGTACAGTGATTGACTGCTCTCCCTGTATCATTGTGTGTATAGAGAAGGATGGCAGTCACTGTGTGTAGGTGGAGTACAAAGGACTCTCACGGTCTTTTCTAGGAGTCCTGTCATAATGCCCTCTGTTTTAACTTGGAAATATTTCTCCAAATCCTATAACCCTACATATCACAGAGCTCAGCTTCTCTCCCTCAATCACCTGCTACTCTTTGACTGGTTTGCGTTTCTCAGTTTTCCCAGAATCCAGTATAACTAGGAAAAAATAGACAGGTAAGCTTTTATGTGCTGCAATGTGCCAGAAGATTTTTTATTTTTTTTTTTTTTTTCCTCGTTCCACCCATTTACACTGTGCTAACACTCTAGTGACTGGTAATTTGTAAATGTATCATAACGAATTTCAGCCTGTAAATCCAAGGCCTTTGCTGTGATTCGGTGGTCTTTTGGGGATCTAGGTGCTATACACCTGTTAAGTTGTTGCATGTGTATTTGTCTAATATCAAATCTTTTTTTTTTTTTTTTCTTTTACCTTTTTTTTTTTGTCATTCACCTCTTGGGAACACTGCAAGGAGCTGGTAAGAAGCCTGTAATTCTGTCTGCTTCTCTCATTGCTGTGCTTAGTCTGCTTGTATCTTGTCTGCAGTATTACTATACTAGTCTGTGCTCTACTAATCCTAGACCCGGTTGTCCATGTGCTATTCTGTATTTTGCTCTTAACAGTTAAGTAATGTATTACTGGCAGATCTGGAATGTATAGATAGATGATTAGATGTTTTGCATGGAAGTTGTGTTTTTTTTTTTTTTTTTTAAATTATAAATCCCTAGTTAAAGGGGTATTCAGAATACAAAACTTGACATCTTTTGAAATTATGAAGTTAAAAGTAAAAAAATCTTCAATATATAGTAATTAAAAACTTTCAGTAGTTTCTCTTCTAATCGGTCACAAATTAGTGGCCCGAAATGTGATGTTTATAGTTTGTTGTCAAGGGATACGACCTGTACTTCGGTTTACTGAAACTTCAGGCAGGAGGGTTAGATGTGTGTCTGTGCAGCATCAGAGGATGTGAGAGGATGAACTCAAGTGCCTCTTTTAAACATGCTACTATCACCCCCATCCTTAAAAAAAAAAAAAAAAAAAAAAAAAAAATCTCCCCCCCCCCCTATCTGTATAACTATTGCCCCATCTAACTGCTCCCTTTTGCATCCAAAATCCTCGAGCAGCACGTCCATCTTCAGCTGTCCCTCCCACTCTCCTCCAACTCTCTTCTTGACCCACTACAATCTGGTTTCCGACCCCACCACTCTACCGAAACTGCCCTAACCAAAGTCACTAATGACCTAGTAACTGCTAAAGCCTCACGCCACTACTCTGTCCTTCTCCTCCTCTTAGACCTGTCCTCTGCCTTTGACACTGTCGACCATTCCCTCCTGCTACAAATCCTCTCCTCCCTCGGCATCACGGACTTGGCTCTTTCCTGGATCTCCTCATACCTCACTGATCGGACCTTCAGCGTTTCTCATTCTCGCTCCACCTCCTCCCCCCGGCCACTCTCTGTTGGTGTCCCCCAGGGGTCAGTCCTGGGCCCACTACTCCTCTCTCTTTACACTCTTGGCCTTGGTCAGCTCATAGCTTCACACGGCTTTCACTACCATCTATAGACTGATGACACCCAACTCTACATCTCTGGCCCAGATGTTACCTCTTTTCTCTCCCTGATCCCAGACTGTTTATCATCCATTTCCTCCTTCTTCTCCTCCAATCTCCTTTAACTAAATGTGGAGAAAACTGAATTTATCATCTTTCCACCGTCCCACTCTATCCCTCCACCTGATCTCTCTACCTCAGTCAACGGCTGTACACTCTCTCACCAGCTCTACAAGTCCGCTGCCTTGGGGTAATCTTCGACTCCTCTCTGTCTTTCAAACCACACATCCAAACCCTTACCTCTACCTGCCGCCTCCACCTGAAAGATATCTCTCGCATCCGCTCATTCCTCAACTTCAACACTACAAAATGCTCATCCATGCCCTTGTCATCTCCCGCCTAGACTACTGCAACATCCTTCTCTGTGGCCTCCCATCTAACACTCTTGCTCCTCTTCAATCCATCCTCAACTCTGCTGCCCGTCTTATCCACCTCTCTCCTCGATACTCCTCTGCCTCTCCCCTCTGCCAATCCCTTCACTGGCTTCCCATTGCCCAGCGAATTCATTTCAAGCTACTAACCCTGACCTACAAGGCTCTCCATGACCTCTCCCCTCCATACATCTCTTCCTTAATCTCCAGATACCGCTCCTCACAGGACCTTCTTCTCTGTTCTCCTCTTATCAGCTCCTCACCTATCCGTTTCCAAGACTTCCCTTGTGCTTCCCCCACACTCTGGAACGCACTGCCCCAACACATCAGACTCTCCTCCACCTTCCCCAGGTTCAAAAGCAACCTGAAAACCCATCCCTTCAGGATTACCTATAACCCTGCTGCCAATGTGCTACCCCACAAACATGTCTGCCCCTCACCTTCTGTCTGTCTCCTCCTCTACTGTAGATTGTAAGCCCTCGCGGGCAGGGTCCTCTCTCCCTCTGTGCCAGTTGTAAGTCATTCACTGTTATCATTGTACTTGTTTGACACATGTATGTAACCTCCCTCTTTGAATGTACAGTGCCCTGGAGTCAATGGCGCTCTAAAATAAATAATAATAATAAGTGTGAGGCTCATCAGGGAAGGAGCACAATATGAGCTGCACAGGAGGGAAGAAGCTTTCTCTTCAGCAGACAGTGGAACAAAGGGGAAGAGAATAATCTAGAATAGGTGTGAGAAATGCATGATGGAAACTGTAGTCCACCACCCACAAACTGCTGCTGAAGCCAAACCCACTTATGTTCTGCTGAGGAGGAGCACATAGAAGAAACAGTGTGACCTAAAAAGGCAGTTTTACATCTATAAAATGTAGTATTAGTGTTTATTCTGCTTCTCTGTGTAATGTATGGAAGATGGGAGGGAAGCAGCTGCAGCATCTCTCCTTCAGTGTGTGGCTGAATGCCATGAGATGGGGGCTTCAGCAGGGAGACCTCTCATCCGAGCTCTGAAAACACACTAGGAGCCTGACCACTTGAACATTAGGGGAACTAAGCAAAAGGAGGAGGAAAAACCTCATATGCAAAATAAACCTATATACCTGGCAGCACTACATTTGCCAATAACTGAAGCATCTGAACCCTTACATGCCCTGCGGCCTACATTTTGCAGCGGTGGCATAAAGGGAGTATGGAGCGGGCTCACTCGCTGAGTCTGCTCCGTACAGGGTGTGTGCCGGATACAGCTGACTCCTGCTGCTAACGGCAAGGATTGGATCTTGCTGTATAATCCTTCAGGTGCTGCAGCGTCTAAATAAAAAAGAACTGGGGCTGTACACTGTACCTCTTCCCAATCAGTAACCCCCGTGACGAGTTTGCAGGGGGCTGAGCGGTTACCATGGCAGCTGAACTAATGAAGGCTGAAATGTTACTGCTTCCATTACTTCCTGCTATACACGGGAATTGATGGATGCTCTGTCTTGATACACCGTTCTGCATTAGATCTATAATGCAGCACCGTGTACAAATAATCGTGCTCCCTACTGGCCAAGTACCCCATCGTGGTAAAAAGTTAGAAAAATATAAAAAGAAATTGAACGTGCAAAACACCCTCTTTTGCCATTTTACAAATAAAATAAAGTTACCAGAAGTGCTATCATCGCATTTGTGATCGTTTGATTTTTATTGAAAAATAATCTCATTTTTCCTGTACTGTTAACACTGTAGAAGGAAAAAAAAAAAATTCCCCAACACCACATTTTTGCCATTTTTCATCACCAAAAAATTGTAATAAAGTGATTGATCCCAAAATGGTAGCAATAAAAATATAAAACAAAAGATAAGCCCTCACTTGGGTCCATCAGTTAAAAAGCAAAAAAAATGATTGGCTGCAGAAAATGGCACTGCGCAGATGTAAAAATAGAAAAAGTTTTAATTCTTATAAGGGCATGTCCCCAGCAGGGGATTTCGGCCGTTTTTTCAGCCGGTTTGCGGTTTTGCAGACCGCCTGAAAAACCGGCCGAAAATGAGCACAATTGTGCTCTATGGAAAACCCGTGCAGAAGTCCCTACTGCACGGGTTTTCCGCCCGGCGGTTTTGCCGCCGGCGGTCCGCTCAAAAAAACGTTGAGCATGTTCATTCTTCCGTCGGGTTTCCGGATGGAATATGAACACCTCCATGGGAGGGGAGAGGGCTCTTTTCTGCTCATCGCGGAGAAAAGCGGTCCCCCCCCCCCTCCCCCCCCCGCGCGCGCCGTGGGGACGCCCATTAACAGGACAAATACCGGCCCCAAACCGGCCGGTATTTGTCCTGTGCCTTGTGAACGCAGCCTAAAAGTACTAAAACGTAAAAACTCAACAAATGTAGTAGCGATGGAATTGTGGTGACCTGCAGAATCCGGCTAATGGGGCTAATCAATAATGTCTAACTGTAAGACAGTGTAAAGTTAGGCCTCGTTCACACGGCTGATTCTGGGACTGATTCCAGCCGTACTGCGCAATGTATTTGCGCTGCAGTACGGCTGGAATCCGTCTCAGTCATTACGGTAATCCACAGTTCTCATAGAGAACTATGGATTACGTCTCATCTCCCCGCTCGGCAAATACGCGGGGCGGTGAGAAGGTGACATGCACATTATTTACGGCGTGTACGCTCCGTGAATAATGAGTGTCTATGGGGCCGGCGAGATGCCGGTCCTCCGTCCCGCTGCACAGCTGCCGGTGTAATTGCGGGGCGAAATCTGTCCCCACAATTAGGTTGGCAATAAGCCGTGTGAACATTGCCTTAGACCAGACAGTCTTACAATGTGTCACATGTATCAGTGTTGATAAATCTGCTGCAGGTTCGAACTGTCTAGTCTAACTTTGTCCCACCATTAAGCTAGCTTACTTTTACACCACGAACTGCGACAAAATTCTGCCGTATTTCTGCCACGCCTCTTTTATCAGCCAAGGCGCAGAAGTGTCAAACTGTCTAAAACACATAGTAAATGTTGTGTAAAACACGCAAGGTTATTTTTGGAACAAATTATGCAACTGTCCTGACAAATGTGCCCCAATGTGTCAATTTTGTCGAATATCGAAGTTCATAAATGCAAACCCCCCCTTCCCCCCTCTCCTATAAAAAGGCGCAATTTTTTTCTCATGTTCCACCCCACATAGAATTTTTAGGGGGGTTGCCCAGTACACTATACAGTAGGTCAATGGCACCAATAGAAAGTACATTTTGTTCTCCAAAAAAACAAGCCCTCATACCACTTTGTAGACAGAAAAATAAAAAGTTACGGTTTTCGGGAGGAAGAAACGAAACCCAATAAATGCCTAAAACGGCTGTCATCAAGGGGAATTTGTCTGTAATGTTGGGTATTCGGGGCGGAGGGCAGGCAGCTCGCCGGCCCCATAGACACTCATTATTCACGGCGCGTACACGCCGTAAATAATGTGCATGTCACTTTCTCCCCCCGCGGCGGATTCGCAAAGCGGGGAGAAGAGATGGAATCCATAGTTCTCTATGAGAACTGTGGATTACCGTAATGACAGGGACGGATGTCAGCCATATGGGAGCGCAAATACGGCTGAAATCAGCGCCTAAAATAAGCCGTGTGAACGAGGCCGGATTCTCCAAAACGCACAGCGTCCACAGTGCATTCCCTATGCATTACTAATAGATTACATTCAATGTCCCTTTCTTAGGAATAGAGAAGTGAGAGCGACCTCCCAGTTCATCTTTTACTGGTCCGCTTCTATTCTATGACCTCACATTTTTAACATGTCAGCAGCTGCGTGATTTGTGCTTATTGAAGGGTGACTTGTGCAGTTTATATCAAAGGATCTATTCTCGTTTGCATTTATAGCCACATTTTTCAGTATTTTTGACAAGAATAGTGCCAGAGGTTTGAATATGAATCTGCTATAGCTGGTGTCATGGAGGTCAGTACATCAGTCTGAACTTACTTTTAGTAGAATTGCAATAAGAGTATATGTACTAAACAGACAACCCCTGCAAATGCTACAACCTCCATTACCTAGCCAGCAATAGAGTTCAGCATGTCGCCCTTCTTGACACTAGAGGGGTTAAATGATTGCTGCACCCTGTATTTCCTTGATGGTGTGGAGGTATAAATCTGAAGATTTTGACTTTGGCTAGGCCCCCCGCAGTTATCTACAGTATGTGCCCTCCTCTACCTGAATACCTTCTTTTAGTCTCGGATACAGTCCAGTCATTTCTGTATAGGATGGTCATTTAGCAGATTCTCTGTCTTGCTTTTCATCTATGTAGAAGCAGTTTTTCCTTTTTGCATGGATATTACATGCTCCAATACGCTCATGTGCTTTGGTTATGTTGCTTTTTGAAAGCCATTTCCTTGGACATTATCATGTACTTGCTTTAAAGCCATCAGATCTGACACATTTAGCTAGATATTGTTTCTTAAAGGGAACCTGTTAGGTTTTCAATGCTATCCTCTCAGAAAGCAGAATGATAGTGGAGAGAAGCTGAGCTCTGTGATATATAGGGTTATATGATAGAGAGGAGCTGAGCTCTGTGATATATATGGTTATATGATAGAGGGAGAGAAGCTGAGCTCTGTGATATATAGGGTTATATGATAGAGAGGAGCTGAGTTCTGTAATATATAGGGTTATATGATAGGGGAGAGAAGCTGAGCTGTGTGATATATAGGATTATATGATAGAGGAGAGAAGCTGAGCTCTGTGATATATAGGGTTATATGATAGAGGGTGAGAAGCTGAGCTCTGTGATATATAGGGTTATATGATAGAAGGAGAGAAGCTGAGCTCTGTGATATATAGGGTTATATGATAGAGGGAGAGAGGCTGAGCTCTGTGATATATATGGTTATATGAGAGAAGCTGATATGTAGGTTTATATGATTTGGAGCAGGATTTCCGAGTAAAAAGCAGAGAAAATACTAATAGGACTTCTTAAGTGACAGTGGAAGTCCTGCTGACCCCGCAGCATATAGTATTTGACAGCTTTCCCTGTATCACTTTATGTATTGAGCAAACTGTCAATCACTGTATGTGGGTGGGGTCAGCTGGACTTTCAGTTTTCCTATTTTATATGCTCTTTGCGCAGGAATCCTGATTCAAATCAAATAAACCTGTATATCACAGAGCTCAGCTCCTCTATCATATAACCCTATATACCAGAGTTCAGCTTCTCTCCTCTATCATATAACCCTATATATCACAGAGCTCAGCTTCTCTCCTCGATCATATAACCCTATATATCACAGAGCTCAGCTCCTCTATTATATAACCCTATATATCACAGAGCTCAGCTTCTTTCCTCTATCATATAACCCTATATGTCACAGATCTATATATCTCAAATATGGTACCATAAGCTCCCAGGCAAGTTCCCTTTAAATTCAGTGCGAAGATATTCCTACATAGAGAATGCTATAACTGTTGAAGAGTGCTTGCTTACTATTATTCGCTCCATGCTTGTTTTATCTTCATCATTTGTCTTGACGTTTCCCTAATCCAAAAATTACAAATCACACACACTGCCTCATATGTGACGAATTATTGATTTATGTATCAGATGTTCCTATTGTACTTTCTGCTCCTCTATGTAGTTTTCTAATTCTTTTTCTTTTGGGATAGTTTGGAGGGTATAATAGAGAGGGTGAGTCTTGGTGCACTTTGAGTCCTCTAACTGTATCCCCGTTTCTTACATAGGAGGAGCTCACCAGCACCAGTGTAGAGCATATTATTGTCAATCCCAATGCTGCTTATGACAAGTTCAAGGACAAGAAGATTGGAACAAAAGGGCTCGGTAAGTGTGAATGTCTTCTATCCAGGCACTGGATCGCCAGGTGACTATTGATGATACCTGAATTGCAGGAGTTGTCCATTGGAGAAAAAATATTAAGAAAATAATCTCTCCCCAGAAGTTAGGCACTTTTGTTAGGTACCTGTACTACATTTTCTGGGGTTTCCTGCACTTCTACATCTGCAGCTTGATGACAGGAACCTCAGTAGCTCTGTCTCCACACTCTCAACCTGGGGAATCCGGTGACCACAGAGGTCTGATTTTTTTTCAGGGCAGCCTATGGAGTCGCACCCCTTTTGCCCTTCTTTTTAAATGGAATTTGTCACCAATTTTTATTTTTTGATTAATTAAAACAAGACGATGATCCATATTCTTAGCCATTTTTATTTTCTGATTGTAGACTTCTCACTTCAGTCTTCTATAGGATTATGGGACAGCCATCTTGACTGAGCTGCTTTTAACAGCATTTAGAGAGATGCTTTATAGCAGCTTCATGCACATAGGAGCCTGTGAACTGGATCAGTCCCATTGACTTCTATAGGAGAGTTTTCTACCTTGTTTTTCCTAAAAATAAGCCCTCCCCCAAAAAAGTCCTAGCCTGATTTTCACAGATTCTTGGAGTAGGCTTTAAATATAAGTCCTACTCCAAAAATAAGCCCTAGTTAGTCAGCGCCTCCTCAGTGATGTCACCTGGTGCCCGCCTCCTGGGCAGTGCCATTCCTGAACTCCGCCCACTCCGATAAACGGCCTGTTAGACTGGAGGTTTTGTTTTGTTTTCAGACTGAAGGACCTGAGATGTCACAGGTCCTACAGCCCAGGCCATAGAGTGCAAGGTGTAAATGAAAGTTCAATGTACACACACACTTATACAATCACACATACAATCCCTATCTTAAAGTGTGGCTACTGAGACTTGCTGGGACTTGTAGTTCCCCAGCATGCCGCACTGAAAGAAGAGACATGGTTTTTGACTATAGGGTATGCACTGTGTGTTGTGTGTGTGTGTGTCTATCTATTTATATATATATATCCATACACAGTACATACCCTATATTCAAAAACCATGGGGTGTATATAGCTGTAGAGGAACTAAATGTCCCAGCATGCAGTGTCTGCACCAGTCGTGTTAGAAAAAAAAAAGAAAAAAGCCCTCCCTCAAAAATAAGCCCTAGCTTTTTTTTTGGAAATGAAAATAGAAGAGCCTGTCTTATTTTTGGAAAAACACAGTAAATCTTGGAATGTCGCTTTAATTATGTCCATGCAGTGTAGGGTTTTCTTTTGACAAGTGACCTTTTTTTTTTTTTTTCTTCCTCTGAACAGATTTTTCTGACCGTATAAGCAAGACAAAGAGGACAGGATATGAATCTGGGGACTACGAAATTGTGAGTTTTTTGCGATATGATGTTGTTTGTTAGGGTATGTTCACATTGGTCCATATTTCGGCACATAATTGCGTTGCAATACGCCCGAAGTATGGACCGCACGTACAGTAAATTCATAGCTCTTTGATGTGTATTACGTGCCGGGAGAAAGAAGGGACATGTTGCTTTTTCCCTGCGCTTGTGCGCCGGGGAAAATGGAAGTCTATGAGAGCCGGCACAGAGCTGCAGATTGTCTAGTGTATATGGTGGCCTCCTAATGCTCTGCTGAATGTTCAGCCAGTAGCAAGGATATGTGGTCATCTTCAATTGCTAGTTTTGTCCTTATCTGGACTGCTGGTGCAGACTGTTGGTCTAGATGCTGAGTGTTCTGCAGTGAGCTTGTCTTCCTTCCAAATGTTCTCATGAGGATTTAATCAAAAACTCAAACACAAGGCCATACGTACAGCTCAATGGCTGGACAATGAACTAAACCAAGTAAGAGCCAATATAAGCCCCAATCCTTCTTGGGAGAGCTATAGTAGCTGCAGATAACCTAATGAGCAGTAGCTCACACACCCATCCGCTAGAGGAGCAACTGAATGCTACAAAACTGCACATTGGATAAGTACTAGTTCACTCCACTATGCAGAAAAGCCACAATATTATACAAGGGAGACTGCCCAAATGCAAAAATACTGATAATACAACCACTCAGATGCCTTCTATACATGAGGGGTGGTTTCTAGTATTATACTTGCATATAAATAAGGCATTTCGAAGGGTGCCACTTACACAAATACATGTGGTACACCAAGCTGGCTTGCAACCTATGACACCTCTACTATTCGACTGGGCGGGCTGCCCAGCACATTTGAGGTGTCCAGCACAAAATACTGGCACCCTCTGCTCCCCAATATTGAGCGCAAAAAAGTACACACTGGAAAAATATCAAATATGAGGTATTACTTGATACAGTGGCCACTATATTCACAAGCTCGCAACCCGCGTCAAGGTTCCTCATTTTCTTGCGACTACCTACGCTCATGAGGGTTTCGGCCATGTACTGGTTCATATAATTCCATCTATTAAATACTTCCTGTTCTGCGTAGAACTGTATTAAAAGGATATTTCTACATTGCTTTCTTCTCACTTGTCAGTTAAGTCATCAGGACACACTTGTGATTTTTGGCAGTGTCCTGATTGGCCTGTAGGCAGTTCTCCCATTTCTTACATTTCTCTCTTGTGTAGCTGGGAGAAGGAATAGGACTGAAGGAAACCCCACAACAGAAATATCAACGGCTCCTGCATGAAGTCCAGGAACTGACTCAAGAAGTGGAAAAAATACAGGTAAATGTCTAACCCTTTTCTCGAATGCTCACAGTCGTCTCAGGTGTCCAGAGAGGTTATCTGCTCATTTCACAGTGTACATGAGCATGTACATGTGTATAATTTAGGCAGTGTGTACATATATGTATGTGCATGTAAATATACTGCTCAAGGAAATAAAGGGAACCCTAAAATACCACATACTAGATCTCAATGAATAAAATGTTCCATTTGCAATTATTTATTCATTACATAGTGAAATGCATTGAGAACAATAAAATAAAACATTGTCAAGGTCTGGATTTGGAATGATACTCCAAATCAAAGTGGAAAATCAGATTTCAGGCTGATCCAACTTCAGTGGAAATGCCTCAAGACAAGGAAATGAGGCTCAGTAGTGTGTGTGGCCTCCATGTGCCTGTATGACTTCCTACAGTGCCTGGGCATGCTCCTGATGAGGAGGTGGAGGTTCTCCTGAGGGATCTCCCAGACATGGAGTAAAGCATCAGTCAACTCCTTGACAGTCTATGGTGCAATGTGGCATTGGTGGATGGAATAAGACATGATGTTCCAGATGTGCTTGATTCAGGTTTAGGGAACAGGCAGGTCAATCCATAGCATCAATGTCTTCGTCATGCGGGAAGTGCTGACACACTTCAGCCACATAAGGCCCCGCATTGTCATGTATCAGAAGGAACCCAGTTCCCACCGCACCTGCATATGGTCTGACAAGAAGTCTGAGGATCCCATCCCGGTACCTAATGGCAGTCAGGGTATCTCTGATTAGCACATGGAGGGCTGCACAGCCCTCCAAAGAAATGCTTCCCCACACCATTACGGACCCACTGCCAAACCGGTCATGCTGGAGGATGTTGCAGGAAGCAGAACCTTCTCCATGGCGTCTCAAGACTGTCTCATGTGCTCAGTGTGAACCTGCTCTCATCCATGAAGAGCACAGGGCACCAATGTCGTATCTGTCAATCTTGGTGTTCTCTGGCAAAAGCCAATCGCCTTGCACAGTGTTTGGTTGTAACCACAACACCGATTTGTGGACATCGGGCCCTTCATACCACCTTTATTGAGTCTGTTTCTGAAAGTTTGAGCAGACACATGGATGTTCGTGGCCTGCTGGAGATCATTTTGCAGGACTCTAGCACTGCTCCTCCTTGCACAAAGGAGGAGGTAGCAGTCCTGCTGATGGGTTGTTGCCCTCCTACGGCCCCCTCCACATCTCCTGGTGTACTGGCCTGTCTCCTAGTATATGCTCCATGCTCTAGACACTGTGCTGACAGATGCAACTACCCACCTTGCCACAACAATGATGTGCTCTCCAGCATGAGCTGCACTACCTGAGCAATTTATGTGAGTTGCAGACACCACCTCCTGCTACCTTTAGGTGTGAGAGCAATGACAAAATGCAAAACAGACAAAAAGGATGAGAACAGAGAAATGGTCTGTGGTCACCACCTGCAGAACCACTCCTGTATAGGGGTTGTCTTGCTAATTGCCTATCATTTCTAACTGTTGTCTGTTCCTTGTGCACAACAGCAGGAGAAATTGATTCAATGTTTCAGAACTGGACAGGTTGATTTCACAGAAGTGTGGTTGACTTATTTAAGTGTTCTCTTTATTTTTTGAGCTGTGTGTGTGTGTGTTGTGTGTGTGTGTGTGTGTGTGTGTGTTGTGTATATGTATGTATATATATATATTAATATTTATTAGTAGAAAGTTCCTTCATCTTGTAGTCTGCATTGCATGTTTCCCCTGCGTACTTCTTAAGTGATATATTTTATATAGATAGATATATTGTGTATATAGATACGTGTGTGTGTGTGTGTGTGTGTGTGTGTGTGTGTGTGTGTATATATATATATATATATATATATATATATATATATATATATATAGTATCTCCACGGAAAAAAAGCAGCACATCCAAATTATGTTCAAAAATAGTAGCGGGGTGCCAGCGAAATATGGCTTATCTTTACAATTTTTGGAGTTCATATTGATGGTGTTACCCAGCTTTCTATGGACCCTGAATGAGTGATTACTCTAACTTGTTCTGCAGATGCATCCCTTGTTCTCACTTTCTTACTGTGGAGGTTAATACTGTTATTTGACAGACACACACAAGAATAGGTCAGGAAAACTAGGTGCAGAGTTCCAGACATTGAGTTTTTACTATTCATGAGCCAGTGTCGCCCGCCCCTCCGCTTCCTTTCGCTTTATACTTTATGTATATGGTCCATCAATCAATACGTATATTTTGCTTACCAAACAGAGTACGGTTAAGGAATCTGCCGCTGAGGAGAAGCTGACCCCAGTCGCATTGGCTAAACAGGTAGCGGCTTTGAAACAACAGTTGGTGTCCAACCACTTAGAGAAATTGTTAGGTCCAGATGCTGCAATCAACCTTACCGACCCCGATGGCGCACTTGCAAAGTAAGTGATTTTTTTTATATATATATATATCTATCTCTTCTGGAGTATGTTCACACTTGTGACTTTTCTAATTTGGAAATTCTGACGTGTAATCCTCAGCAATGTGAGGCAAAACCTTGGATTTCTACTGAGGATTTTTACTTTGCAGATGCAGTGTTCACCATTGATTTGTGTCATTCGAGCTAAATTCAAGGAGGATCCGTCCAAAAGATTGAACATGTCCTTTTTAATTCTATACCCCGAAGTTGAAATCGGCAGTGAAAAATCTGCGCTGTAGATCACTAAGTGAATGGCACAAGGATTTTAATGTGGAATTCTTGGCAAATTCCTCATTACAATCCGTTGTGTGAACATAGCCTGGAGAGTGTGTGGGCTGTGTTTTCATTTACTTTTTTAAAAAAAATATTTTTAAATTTTTTCACTGTGGCATTTAAGGGCGCGTCCGACCGGTATTTGTCCTGTTTTAGTGCCGTGCACACGGCAGCGGGAGGATGACTTTTCTCCGCGATCAGATCTCCCCATTCACATGTTCATATTCCGTCCAAAAACCGTGGGGGCTGCTGCACGGGTTTTCCATAAAGCCCCATGTAAAAGTTTGCGGCCGTTTTTTTCAGACCGTTTTCAAAACCGAAAACAGTCTGAAAAACCAGCCGCAACCGGTGCCGTGGGGACAAGGCCTAACAGTTCATAAGTATTGGGTGTCTTCTAATATGACCAGTCCCTTTTGATTTATATTGCAAGACGGAGATAGAATAACCAATGGAAAAAAAAAAAGTATTTTGTTAAAGAGGTATTCTCATTTCATAACGTGATAGCTTGCTGCTAGGATAAGCCATCACGTTGGGATTGTGGGTGCTCCCTGACTTATTCAGAAAAAGAAAGGGCTGCGACACGGATTCACAATCCTTTAGACACCCTCTTGGCAGAGGAACTCTTCCATATGATTGCGACACTGCTGCAGTTCTCTTCACACGATGTTCAAGGAATAATAAGGGGAGTGGATCATTGGAAGTGACAGTGGCGGGGGACAGCTGGGTATTTTTTTTTTTTTTTTGCTTTCCTGTATCACCCTGGTCATAATGGAATAGTTGTTTTCTTTACATTTTTTTAACGGGACAACCCCTCTAACCTCTTTATACAAAAGAGGTCAGAGGTTTCATTGAACCACATTCCAATACAAAGTCATGAGAACAGAATTATTACTATATAGCCACAGACTCACTGGACCATATAACATGGTGGCCCAGGGGTCTAAGCTTTTATCCAATGTCACTATTCCTTCCCAGTACTATATTCATATCCAGATTGTAACAAAAGAAAATGCAGTCACCATTACCATCTTTGATTGTAGTGTCTAAGTTGATAGATTTCCTCAGCGATACATCCTCTGATGAACTATAATCTGTTGAAACCTATAGGGAGTTATCATGTATTAGTTTAGTGCATTTTAGACTTAGCCTCCATGGGGGGTGGGGGGAGGGCTACCCGGTCATTTAGAATTTAAAGCGGTTGTCTCGCTACAAAGATTAGCTTTCAACATTTTGGGATCACTAAATGAAGACGTTTTCCAAATATATTTCGTTATTCATTTTTTTTGTATTTTTGTAAAAGAGCTACAAGTGATTTTATCACCTTCTGTGCTCTCTCTGGTTCCCCAACTGACCGATCTGTGTACCTCTCCCCTCCTGCTGTTTGTTCTATCTGTTAGCAGGGAGTGATCACACAGGTCACAGCAGCACAGAACTCCGGACAGTGAGAGCTTGTTTATCCGATCTTTCAGACAACAGCCAGTAATTACGGCTGTTTACTCTACCTCAGAAGCTTCCGGTGTCCTGAAAGCATGCTATTTATCTAATTATCATCGGTCTTAATAGGGAGAACTGTTTTACATTTTTTTTTTTTTTTTTTTTACACATTTAGTAATGTATTAGCATATATGAATATGCTAATACATTCTAATCTGTGTCACTTTGACACAGGCAGTGATTAGGACACCACACAGTGTGTCCTGGTCACTGGCTTAGTACACAGACTGCTCTGGGGCCACTCTAGGTCCCCAGGGCTGACTGTGCAGCCGTTCCCCGGGCTGTGTTGGGTGACCGGGCGTTCCGATCACCCGACAGAGCAGGGGAACCCTTTGATTGCACTGCGGTAATGCACTGCCGCAATCAAAGTATTAAAGCACCGGGTTGCGGAGGTTTCCGCCGCTGCCCGGTGCTAGCAGGAGATGCTTTGGGATCAGGGCTGTATAGTACAGCCCCGAACCCAGTGCAATTGCGGCGCCGCAAACCCCGATGTCTGCAGCGACGTCTAAAGACGTTGCTGCAGACGAACGACCCGCACCAGCCGACGTCTAAAATCGGCGGGCAGTCGTTAAGGGGTTAAACTAGTGAGGCTTGCTGCATTAAACAGCCCTCTCAGGTACTACAGCGGAGGGACCGGAAACAAAGCGCTTTAGGATTCTTTGGAAGTGCGACTTATCACATGATTTACCTCCGCAAAGTAGCAGATCAGAAAGGGATCATAAGCAATTCCCCCAAGGAGTCGCACGCTGCATCTCATGATCATTTTAAGAGCTGCTGTAAGGACAGGGCCGTCTCTTCCATTGGGCAAGGTAGGCTCTTGCCCGGGGGCCCCATGAGCACAGGGGCCCTGCTGGGCAGACACCTACCCTGCCCAGTAAATATAGGAGCAGGACTGTGTCTTAGTGTGGGCGACAGCATAAAATAATGGAGGGATGCAACAGATAACAAGAAAGAGTGAGCGATCTGCAGGGAGGGGTGAGCGGTCAGCGGAACAGCAGGACTTCGCTCTGCTGCTCCACTTACATGACAGAGCCCCCTGCACGCTCACCTCCCCCTGCAGCAGAAGAAGCAGCGTCTCAGTTCCCTGTCAGATCGTCTGTGTGTAAGTAGTTTACACACTCCCTCTGCCCACATTGTAAGTTCAGGAGAGGAGGGGGTGAGGGTCAGGGAACCTGCACACCGGACACAAGTCACACAGAGGGAGATAATGAAAGTCCCCCCCCCCCCTCTCTCTCTTCAGAGCAGAACATCGTGGGGGCTGATTTGATCAGCAGGACTGCTATCTACAGTACTGCTGATAATGACTCTGGCCAGGTCCAGTTCTGTCCTAAGGAAGGGTCACCTCCACCCTGTCAGATCCCCAGAAAGGCTACCTGTGAAGTCCTGTGTAAGTGCTTTATAATACTTTACATGGGCCATCTATTATCAGGGGAGGAGGGGAAGGGGCTGCCCGCTGCTCCATCAAACAGTTTGCTTAACACCTTAAAGCCTTAGGCTATGTTCACATGATGTATTTGCAGAGTGTACTTTGTAATTGCGCTGCAATGCGCCCGAAGTACACCCCACAAATACGGTAAATCATAGCTATCACTGAATGCTATGATTTCACAGCAAATTCCGAGGCAAATACTATGCACCAGTAAAAAGAAGTGACATGTTGCTTCTTAGGCTATGTTCACACGGCTTAATTGCGGGACGTAATTACGCCCCGCAATTACGCCGTGTGGACGGGGGCGGGGGAGTAAGCAGGGGGCCGGCACTTCGCCAGCCCATAGACTATCACTGCTAGCGGCGCGTATACGCCGCTAGAAAGTGACATGTCAATTATCTTCGCCGGGCGGGGAGAGGAGACATAATCCATAGTTCTCTATGAGAACTGTGAATTACCGTAATGAATGGGCCGTTTTCGGCCCGTAATTGGCGCACTTCGGCGCGTAATTACGGACCGAAATACGGCCCATTTTAAGCCGTGTGAACATGCCTTTAAGGGCACTTAAGTGCCGGGGACTGTGAGACTGAATGGGGGTCCAGGCTAGAGCACTGTGGGAAGTATGTGCTGCCCAGCGCATACTTCACACAGCGGGCATATAGAGGTGCGCACAGATATGTGTCGCTATACACCGTGTAAACCCGGTCTTAGGCAGGGTTCACATCTGCATCAGAGGTTCCATTTGGAGCCTCTTGCACAGATTCCACCAAAAGTGACAGAAAAAATATTGCAGGACTTTTTATGTTAAGATATTACCCACCATGATGGAAACCCGAAGAACCTCATTGTAGCCAATGGAGTCCATCAGGCATTGTTGGTGTACATTATTTAACAAATAATCACACGTCACAGGCATCCCACAATGGTGCCCATAAAAACTACACTTCAGCCTGTAAAAAAGTGAGCTCTCACCCAGGTCCATATGTGGAAAAATAAAAAAAGTCATTGATTACAGAAAATGGTGCCACATTGGAAATGTAAAAAATAAAAAGCATGTTTATCATTTTAAGAGTACCACTACATAAAGCCTTACAGCATACACGTAATAGGTCATTTATACTGAACTGCGAACTCCATAACAACAAACCCTCCCTGTTTTTTTCATATTACCAAGTAACATTAGAAAGTACATCTTATTCCGCAAAAAAAAGCGCTCATGTATGAAGACTAAAAAAAAAAAAAAGCATTAGACAGGGAGGAAAATAATAACACCACGTTAACAAAAATCTCTGCAGTGGTAAAGGGTTAAATGACACCCATTGAAAAAGTGGGTAACTGGTGGGTGCTTTTTTCCCTATACATAATATGATTGGAAGAAATTATAGCGGTCTGGGCCAGATTGAGAAAATGGGGGAAAATGAAGCAACTCCTGTCACAGGCGTCACCTGTGAGTTAATATATTTCATTGTGTATTCTGTCTTTTACTGTGTTTTATCTGTACTTTATAAATGTACTCAGTCTGCAATATGATAGGACTGCAGATTGTGCGCAGTCTGAGCACTATATGACCTCTGTACAGTCTCGATGTGGTGGTGATATTCATTGAAAGTATGCTGGTCATTTTGGTATTTTATTACCGTGTTTTTATTCATCCACAGTCTTCAGGTATTTCTCAGTCACTGTATGATTGTCTTTTTATATAGAGTTTGTTGGTGCTATTTAGTCACTGTTTGGTGGTATTATAGCTATCTGATAATAGGTCATATACGATTAGGACATGCACTCAATACAGGCCTGGGGTAAACTTTTTTTTTTTTTTTTTTTTTTTTACCCACACTTGAAGTAGATTACTGTATCTATGTCTGGTTAAAAAAATAAATCCTCTCCGCAGTGTGAAGTCCATGTACTAATCAGATAAGATTGCGCAGCAGTGTTTCTAATTCATTTAAACACCACTGCTGCAGTCACCGCAGTGTTTAAAGGGTTAATAAGCGGGGAACAGATCTGGCTCTGGTCTCTGCTGTTACCGGACAGTTTCAGATGCAACTAGCCGCGTACACCAACCTTCTATATAACAGGATTACTGAGTTACCCTGCTACATAGAACATTACCGGCACCAGAACATTTGATTATGTCATGTGTCAGTAAGGAATTAAATTATGTAAAAAGAGCATATTTTATTGAAAGAACCAATAAATATAAGTTTATTATCAATAATGTATATATTTGTTTCTGTTAGTGGCTGTGTTAGTTGGGGGGGCCCAGCTCACTGCTCTGCCCAGGGGCCCATGATACTGTTAAGACGGCCCTGTGTAAGGACCATGTTATTCCACAGAACAGAAAAATGATTCTCTTCCGCCATGTTGGAGTATAAGCTGAAGTAATCCTAAATGTACTTCTCTGGTAGTCACTTTTCTGTAGAAATACTATATTCTCTTGGCAGAGTTGAACAGGTGTTTTGGTGCAGTCATCAGTTCATCAGTCCTTTAGTCGTCCGCTATCTTGTGTCTGGTTGCGCTTCTGCTATTTTAAAATCTATTGATTTCTCATCTAGGCGTTTACTAACTCAGTTGGATGCTGCTAAAACCAGAAAAGGTCCAGAAGGGAAAAACCCAGCAAAGGGTTCAGCCCAAGATTCTGGAGGTTTAGTAACCTATGAATTACACTGTCGTCCTGAACAAAACAAGTTTTCCCAAGCCGCAAAGGTGAGTAGTGAATCTTGTCTATCGGCCTGTGATGTTGTTCAGCACTAAACCACCTCTTTATATTGAAGGCAATTGAGTTTTGTCCATGTTTTTGCTACATTGCAGATAGCTGAACTTGAAAAGAGACTAGGTGAGCTGGAAAATTCTGTGCGGTTCGATCAGGATACACAGGTATGTTGTGGGTCTCCGCGGTGGTATCTAGCAAACCTCTAAAAGCTTTAGAGATAACACATCCCCATTTATTTTTCAGAATCCTCTTACTGTTGGGTTACAGGGATCAAGTCTGATGGTAAGCACAGCTAAGCCAAGATCAGGTGGTTATTGTTGATATTTGTTCGTAATTGCCTCTTCGTATCTAATGTGCAGAGGTACCTCAGTAGGTATAAATCATCCAAAGTCAGACAAAATGGTCTTCTCCCATGACAGTAGATTGTGTTTCGCCACACTTGAAACAAAGATGTCTGGCAGCAGCCTGCACTCCTCTCCCAATAAATAGCTGCCAGACTGACTGCTATATTCAATGTATGACTAGCTGCAAACCAAAAGAAGACCTCTGAGCTATCATCATGGAATCTCCTCTATAAAAAGATGTAGTCTGCTACACTATTCTGTACGGCCAAAAAAACTAATATATTACATTATACAAATCTGTAGTAGCCTGACATAAACCTCAATGACACTCTTGGCCTCTTTTGGGAGAATAAAGCTCAATGGATACATTCAGCATAGATACTTGGAGCTTTTACTTAACATTGTATTAAAATGTATTTGTTTTACACCTGTTCTTTTCTATTCATATTGTATATCCCCGTGCCACTGTGTAATGTCAGAAAACATAACTTTACATTCTGTCTTTGAAGGACACTGTGGAACTCCTGCAGGCTAAAGTAAACTTGTTAGATGTTACGTCCCTTGAACAGGTGGAATCCCGTCTTCAGGTAACACCATTAACATAAGCCTATGGAAAATTGATTAAACATGTAGGTCTAGAGGACCTGTGACATCTCCTGACATGTGTAAGTACATACTTATGTTCCCTGTGAAACAACCATTCCGAAACATATTTTCTGAAATCTCTGCTTTGTGGTTCCCAATGTTGTTCCTTCTAGAAATTGTGTGAGCTGGGTTTCACCAATTAGGGGAGTGTCATGCACAGCCTGATATTGTCCAATCCGTGTTGACAGTCGGTGTGCGCAGTGACACACCCCTTTTGAAAACTACAAAGGTAACACCCAGCTGACTGATTCAGTAACACATTTCTGGAACAGCACAAAACAGAGTTATGTTGAGTTCACGTGTTGCAGTGGAGAAGCAATTTTTTTTTTTACTTCACTACAGCAAACATGCATGTGGCAAAAGTAAGTGTGATGTTAAAAATGTGTGTCTTTTTTAATTATTTACAAAAAAAACACAGAAAAAAATGGGACATTACTCAAAAAACACAGAAACAAGTCCATACTCACAGCTCAAAGGCTGGACTGAAAACTGAACCCAGTAAAGAGGTGACGTTGGCCCCTATGGTACTTGGGAAAGATAAACAGGTGTAGCTGATTGCTGAGCAGTAGCTTTCTAATTAGCTCAATTTCTTATTTTGCTGTGAGCATTTTTGATGCCTTCAGAAACGGAACGTGTGAACTTGTGGAAGAGGAGATTCTCCAGAATTGTTAATTCACAGGGTACACAAGTATTTAATAAAAACTTTTGATTTTAAAGAAGAGCTGGGCTTTCTTCCAATATTTCAAGATATTTGCTAAAATAGACCTGTCAGGAGATGCCACTAGCCTCTTGAGTGATCCCAGAAAAAATGTAGTTCCTACCTGTCATTTATAATAATCATTAGTACTAGTAACATTTAACCAAATTAGCTTTCGTTCCCTTTGTTTTCATAATGTCACTCCAAATTATGAAGAAGTGAAATCTAAATTTTGTTCTGTAGAGTGTTCTGGGAAAGATGAATGAAATTGCAAAAAACAAGGCGGCTATTGAGGATGCAGACACAGAAAGCAAGGTACTGCTTCTAAATGTTTTTTGAGTTTTAGACACAGGAGGGCAATGCATGGACCCCAGGTATTATGATGGGGGTGTTTTATTTAGGGTGGGCAGGATCTAATCGAACCACACCCTGAAACATACAGTGCACAGTTGTTTTGTTGACCTGGACTTTTAGGGCTTGTTCACACGGCTTATTTGGACGAGTTTTTCGGAGCGTTTCCTCACCCAAAACCTTGTCCAAAACGCCCACAGTTCATTTAATTGACTCCTATGTAAAACCTTGTTGTAGTTCACACACAACGAGGTTTTTAAGGGCAGTTCACACGGCTTAGTTTGGGCACGGATTGCAGCCGTATTGCACGCTGTACTGCGCTGCAATACGGCTGGAATCCGTCCCAGTCATTACGGTAATTCACAATTCTCATAGAGAGCTGTGGATTCAGTCTCTCCTCCCCGCTCGGCAAATCCGCCGGGCGGGGAGAAATAGACATGTTCATTATCCCTGCAGAATACGCACCGTGGATAATGAAATTCTATGGGGCCGGCGGGCAGCGCCCCCGCCCCTTATTCAAGCCGTATTGCGGGCGGAATCCGTCCCGCAATTACGGCTTGAATAAGCCGTGTGAACCGGCCCTTACACGCTTCTTTGGAAGTACTGAAAAAGAAGTGTCATGTCAATTCTTGAAGCATGTTTTGGGCACAGTTTTTGTCCTGGCTATTAATTTGTATGGTTGAAAACCTCGTCAAAAACCTGATCCAAAACCTCGCGAGAAACACCTCTAAAACCTCTTCTGAAGAAGCGTGTTTGAAGCGAGGTTTTGGGAGTGGAAACGCTCCGAAAACCTCATCCAAAACCACATCCGAATAAGCCGTGTGAACATGGCCTTACTGTGTATATTGATTCGGTGTGTACTGTAATTTATAATCTAGTTATAGATAAAGAGTGCTGACTGTATATGAAACTTGACTACATTAAATTCATCATCTTTCCTGTCCATCAGGTGCATCAGCTCTATGACATTGTTCAGAAGTGGGATTCCATGTCCGGGACTTTACCTCAGGTTGTTCAGAGATTGGTGACGTTAAAGCAGCTTCATGAGCAAGGTGATGCATGTCTTTATAGTGCCTCAAACAAGCGCTAAAAGTTAGTTGTGTCCAAATACAGAAGCCCAACATAGTAAAAGTAGTGGACTATCAGCATTAGTGTCCCCGGACATTTAAAGTCTAGTACAGGGGTCCCTCAAGGTGCAATGGCCTCAGGACACCATATTTCACCATACAATCTTCTTTCTTGGGATGTTATATTGTGAAACTAGACTCCTCATACAATGGCACAGACACTGATCAGTGATGGAAGATCCAATGAATTATCATAAACGCTTTGCTTGTAAAACCCCTGTATTAGTGAGGTGCATGTAGTGATTGTCTAGTATTGCTGCTCTACAGTACAGTGCGGTACTACCTGTCCTGTACTGCTCTTTACATGTGCCAGGATGAGCAGCTCCTTTAGGCACCAGGTGAAGGCCCCATTTTCTTTTTTTCTGGTACATTGTGTATAAAGAACATGACCCAAAGAAGCTCCTGTCCTCAGCATAGAAAGTGACTTCCAGCAGCTCTTTCTGACTCCTATATGTAAGGGCTTGCTTTAGCTGCTTCATTTTCAGTCTGTATTTTGAAATCTTCTGGCGCTTTAGAACCAATTACTAGTTCTCCATAAAGTTTTAGTTCCAACATACAATGGTCATCCAACCAATTAATTTTGTACGTTGAGGGATCACACCTTTGTCCTGTTTTTTGACTTGACAGTCATTAAGGGCTTCCCATAGTATAAATTAAACATTCGTATGTGTTAAAAAGGAATACTCGCTTTGCAGTTTCTGTATGTAGATGCAGGCAGATATTGGTGAATTAGATCATCAGGCTGGTCCACACACGCCATTCACTTAGACTTTGCTGGTCTCTGAAAGGGGTCTTCCAAAACTTTTAAAAACCTCCCTACCAACTCAAACTATGCTAAAATGAAAAATGATCCCATAATTACCCCTCCCATCACTGCCAGAACTCCAGTGTCCCCTTCATGCTCTGGATCTCTCACCGATGATGCCTCGTTCATGGATTGCATGCTGCTGTAACCATTCTGCATGTACAACAGTATTACAAAGGCAACTGATTGGCTGCAGCATCATGTGATCCATGTGATTTCATCGGGGGAGGGGGACACTGGAGCTGCCAGAACGTTGGTGATGGGAGAGGTAAGTATAGGTTAATTTTCTATTTTTGCACAGTGGGAGATTGTTTTAAAGTTTTGGAAGACCCTTTTAAGTATGGTAGTAAGCATGGTCAGTCCATTCTCTTCCACATTTAGCCAGTGGGGAAAAGCAGTAGTCTGAAATTCATGGTGATCTTTGTCGCCACGGCTACCACTAAAAGCATGCTGGTGGCTCCCTGCAAGAGAGAGGATGTTTGGGCACAGTTTAGCTAAACATTGTATCCAAAGTAATGCACAAAATGGTGTTATCAGTGTGTGTGTCCAATTCTTATTGAAAGCGATGTCACAGAGAAAATCCTTAGGCTATGTTGACACCGCTTAAATTGGGACGTATTTTACTGCGCTCAATACAGGACGAAATACGTCCCAGTCATTATGGTAATCCACAGTTCTCATAGAGAACTATGGATTGCGTCTCCTCTCCCCGCTCAGACAATACACTGTGGGGGGAGATAAGTGACATGTCCATTACTAGCGGCGAATACGTGCCGCTTGTAATGAATGTCTATGGGCAAGCTGCCGGCCCCCCCGCCCCGCGGGAGTCGGCGCAAGCTCCCGAAGTTCCAGCGTAATTGCGGGGCATAATTACGCCCCGCAATTATGCCATGTGAACATCTCCTTAGGGTTTCTACGATTTAAAGTTGAGCGTATTAGCAGCGCGTACTGTGTTCGCTGCTGTACGCCTGGTGCTTCAGAAGGATGCGCTGGCCAGCGCGTACCTCTGAAGTTCTTACGGACATTCATTCTTTCCGGCACCTAATTGGGAAGAATTGATATGTCTGTTCTTTTACCAGGTGCTAATTCTGACCTGGAGTAAAGAGCAGGTAATCGTACCTCTCAAAGAGAGCTATGTATTACCGTAATGTCAGCACGTACTTTGGGTGTATTAAAGCACGTTTACGCGCCGAAGTATGGACCGACATTACGCCGTGTGAACATACCCTTATGGGTAGTATAATGCACACTTTAGAGGGAAGTCTGTTTAGTAGATTGAAAGATCACTTTCTTACTATAACATTCTGTGGAAACAGAATCCTTATAGGTATGTTCACACCGCATAATTTCGGCACGCACTTCGCCGCGTATTTGTGCTCTAATACGGGCGAGCCGAAATTTTGGTAATTCATAGCTCTCATAGAGAACTATGGATTACGCTTCCTCTCCCTGCTTGTACAATACGATCATATTGTACACGCGGGGAGATAAGTGACATGTCAATTATTTGTGGCAAATACGTGCCAGTGCGAGTAATGAATGTGAATGGGGCCGGCGGGCTACCACTATTGGCTCCACTATTCACAATAGGTGATGGTCAGCGTTTACCTCCTCCCTCTACACACATAGGCCACAGAGCATGCCCACAATAATCTCCCACGAAGAAAGTCATCTCCTGTTCACAGGTTCCTTTACCAGATTTCTAAATGGTGATAAAAACATCCCTGGCAAGATGACTGCGGCCATAATCCTGTACAAAAAAGTTGTGATGTGCAAAAATTAGTGGTATAGATTGCATCTAGATGAAAATGGGAATCTCTCGGGTTATGTTTGCAGTGGTTTCGTGCGGTGCATTTATCAGACAAAGCCAACACTATTCTTGCTTCATGCGGCACTGTTCTTCCTGTCAAAATGACACAATATAAATGGAAGCCACACTGGAAGTTTGAACAGAAATTTGCCAATAGATCTAGAATGTAAGACATTGGAGCACATTTATTGAGGCGGCTTCACCAAAAATACTGGTGTATGTGCTTTATGCCACAGCTGTGTTTTAGACAGCTGCCAGCCATTTCTATGTCTCAGCTGACAAAGGGGCGTAGCTTCATGGAAAGGGGCATGGCTTGGCATGCACCACAAAGAGCCAAAATTTTGGTGCAGTCAGTGGCATGAAGTCAGCTTGTAAAAGGTGTAAAGTGAGACTAGACAGTTCTAACCTGCGGCAGATTTATGAACACTATGATAAATGTGGTGCAGACTGTCTAAGTTTACACAATCTAAGAGTTGGACCGTATTGATGAATCTGACCCACTGTATATAGTTGGTATTCTTTTACCTCATTGGAGCCATTGCCTAGGAGTAAGAGGCAGCCTTTGATAACCACTATAGTTTGGAGTTTATTACTAGGTGTAAACCTGTCTGTCACACTAATATTTGAGGTATTTGGACTGATGCTACATCTCTATGCACAGATAGTTTAATGGGGTGTAAAGAGACAAGGTGCTGTATCCATAACAATTTAACAATCTACATATTTTACACGTGGAAATTTCTGTGTTTCAGCTATGCAGTTTGGGCAGCTACTTACCCATCTGGACACTACTCAGCAAATGATTTCCAACTCTCTGAAAGACAACACCACTGCCCTGGCCATGGTATGTAATTCTTTCTTATTCCTCCTCTGTCTTCCAAGAAGCTACTTACTAGAAAATAGTTGTGCACAGCAGAGTTTTTTTTCATGTAATTTATGTATAAATGTTACATGCTACATTTTCTCTTTAATCCTTAATGATCACCCGCCGCCATTTGACGGTGGCCACTGCAGGTCGTTATTCTGCAGCTAGGCTCCAAAACAATGGGAATCTCACAAGAGAACAGTGTGTGTGACCGGACCTCTAACCCCTGATGAAGCCAGGTTAGCTGGTGAAACTTGTTGGGGAGGTCAGGCATGACGTTTTAAAATTGTGATTTCTCACCTCTGTCTAAAAGTGTTGCCGGCTGCAGAGGGTATCATAAGGAAACCTTATATATTTTATGTCCATCAGATTAGGGATGATTGCCCAAGTAGGATGCTTGGGATCCCCTACTGGAGTTAGTAAATCACTGTATTTAAAAGGTTCTCCTGTTAATAGGTGGTGTCCCACCAGACTTGATAACAGAAAAGGAGCTATTCCTTCAGGAGTTAAAAGGGAGATTTTGAGAGGTTAGAAATCAGGTTTTTAATAGTGTGTATAGAGGTTTAGTGTTATACATAATAAAAGTTACATTCTAGTGTTTTATAGATAGAGAACTAATATAGTTTGTTTGCCTATGGCAAAATAGTAAATATAGTTAATCTGCAGTGATCCCAAAAGACATCTCTGCAGAAAACAGGGGTTTTGCGGCTCCCGGCGCCACAGCTGCGCTAGGAACAGAGCTGTAGTTACCAGCTCCATTCCTACAGCAGTCTCTAAGTGACAGGGCTGTCTGAATAACAAGCCTGCAGTCAGGGCACGCTGTGTGCTGCCCTGACTGCTGCTTGTGAAACACAGTAATGTATTCGCATACATGAATATCTGTCAAAGTGTAAAAAAAAAAAAAAATTGTACAATCGTGATCCCTTAATGGGATTAAAATAAAAAAAAAGTGTATTAAATATTTATTTAATTTTTTTTTAAAGTTATTGTGCACATGTATATGTGTGTATATGTATGTGTGTGTGTGTATATATAATATATATACACACACATAATAGGTACAATGCACAACCGTAATTACCTGTAAAATTAATCTAACTGGTTTAGTGTGAAATGTGAGTGGTGTAAAAAATATTTTAAAAAAATCATTAGTAATTTATTTGTAAACTTAAACCATGCGTCCCAAAAATACAACTTATCCTGCATAAAACAAGTCCTCATACAGCTGCATCCCTTAAAACATAAAGTTACAACTGTTAAAATACAAGGAGGCAAAAACTAGAAAATTTAGCTGGTCATTAAAGGAGTTGTCTCCCTTCAGAGTTTCAGTGAATGCATGAATGAAATACTCTGTCACTTCCTGGTTCAGACTGACTCATTTGCATAAGCTCCCTGCTTGTACAGCTCTGTGCCCTGCTGTGCTTTCAGATGCTAATTAGATCAGATTAGCTTCTCAAACTACTAACAGGACTTCTTATCTGATCACCAAAACAAAAGCCCTAATAACAGTTCTGTTTATTTTACATAAATCAAGATTTTTACTGCAGTGACCTGTGTGATGATGTCAATCACTGTTATCTCATTGAAAAAACAGCAGGGGGAGAATTGTTTACAGGTCAGTTACTGAGGGAACTGAAATAGCTGGAGAGGTCATAAATTCACTTGTATCTCCTTAGGGAAAACAGAGGAACAAAGCAATATATTTGGAAAATGTCTTTATTTTGTGTTCCCTACAATTTGAAAGCTATTCTTTGTAGCGAGACAACCCCTTTAAGTACTTTTGAATCTGTCAGCTGGGTGTTACCATTCCAGTCTTTTGAAGGATATGTCCCTGCACACACTGACTGTGAGCACTGATTGCAATGAACAATGTAAGACTATGCAGGAATACACCTCCAGTTGGTCACACCCAGCTGACAGATTCAGTAATACATTTCTAGCAGGAATAAAAGAGGAACAGCACAACACAGAGTTATAAGAGGAGATGCTCCAGGATTATTTCATGGGGGAAAAACTAGTATTTACTGAAACGGACATATCAAATATGGCTACACATCCTCTTTAACCCCATCACTCCATAGTGATTTCTGCTTACATTTTCTATTTTCATTTCTGACTCCCAAGAGCCTTAACTTTTTTTTTTTCTATACATTGATAAAATAAACTCGCATGGAGAAAACTCTAATTTTAAGCTGTTTTTCTGGTACCGTAATACTGATGACCTAGCCTTAGGACCTGTTTTGGGCTCTTGAGTCCCCGCTGATCAGCTGAGCGATGGAGTCCTGGCACTCTTACTAGCACTGCAGCTTCTTCATTATCTGAAAATGTTACCGTGCACAGTTCTATACATTTTGTTTGGAACTGTGTATCAGGGGCTGTGCTTGATACTGTAGCTCAATTCCGTTGCACGAGCCACGGTATCGGACAAACCTACTACAAGATGTATAGAAACCTGCCTGGTAAACAATAAAGAGGAGTGCTGTTGCCCCATAAATCATCTGATCTGAGAGCATCGAAAACCCATTATCCCCAAAAACCCATTTAAGTTCTTGAACAAAATATTAGGGGGGGGGGGGGGGTGTATATTTGTGTACAGTTGAAACCAGAAGTTTTCATGCACTATATAAAGACACATAGGTATGTGTTTCTCACTATCTGACATGAAATCAGAATAAACCTTACACGTTTTAGGTCAATTAGGAACCAAAATTATTTAAATTTGCCAAATGCCAGAATAATGAGAGAGAATTGTTTAAGGCATTTTTCTTGCTTTCTGCAAAGTCTTAAAGGTTTACGTACGCTGGGATTACTATGACTTTAAACAATTTGGGACAGCTCATATGTCGTCAGATTTTTGGAAGCTTCTGATAGGTTTATTGGCAACATCTGAATTAATTGCTTCTATGTGCAACATCATGGTAAAGTCTAAAGAAATCAGCCAGGACATCAGGAAGAGAATTGTGGACTTGCTCAAGTCTGGATCATTCTTGGGTGCAATATCCAGACACCTGAAGGAGCCTCGTTCATCATTGTTTGTTGTACAAACAATTATACGCATTAGTATTTGGAAGCATTGCCCTTAAACTGTATGACTTGGGTCAAATGTTTTGGATATACTTCCACAAGCTCCTCACAATAGTTGGTAGGAATTTTGGCCCATTCCTCCTGACAGAACTGATGCAACTGAGCCATGTTAGTAGGTCGCATTGCTCACACCTGCCTTTTCAGCTTTGCCCATACATTTTCAATAGGATTGAGATCAGGGCTTTCTGATGGCCACTCCAAAACATTGACTTGGTTTTCCTTAACCACTTTGTAACCACTTTGGCAGTATGTTTTGGGTCATTGTCCATTTGAAAGACCCATTTTCGCCAAGCTTTTAACTTCCTGGCTGATGTCTTGATGTTGCTTCAGTATTGCCACATAATCTTCTTTCCTCGTGATGCCATCTATTTTGTGAAGTGCTCCAGTTCCTCTTGCAGCAAAACAACCCCACAACATGATGCTGCTACCCCTGTTTTTCACAGTTGGGATTATGTTCCTAGGGTTACGAACTTCTTCCTTTTTCCTCCAAACGTACTGATGGTCATTATGGCCAAACAGATCAGTTTTCGATTTGTCAGACCCCAATACATGTCTCCAAAAAATGTAGGTCTTTGTTCCTGTGTGCATTTGCAAGCATTAATCTGGCTTTTTTAGATTTCTTTTGGAGTAATGGCTTCTTCCAAGCGTAGTGGCCTTTCAGCCCATGTTGATAAAGTACTCGTTTCACTGTGGATAATTGCACAATCGTACCAGCTTCTACCAGCATCTTCACAAGGTCTTTTGCTTTTGTTCTTAGGTTGATATGTACATATCGGACCAAAGCACATTTATTTCTGAGAGACAGAACCCATCTCCTTCGTGAGCGTTATGATGGCTGGACATTCCCATCTTGTTTGTACTTGCATATAAATGTTTGTACAGATGCACAAGTCTGGTTCATTTTTGGGTGCAATTTTCAGATACTTGAAGGTGCCTCATTCAAGTCCACAATTCTCTTCCTGATATCAAGGGAAAGTCTAAAGACATCAGCCAAGATGTTACAAACAGAAGCAGTGTTTCTGGTGTGCTTTAAAATACATCCACAGGTGTGTCTCTAACTCAGATGTTGCCAATAAACCTATTAGAATCTTTCAAAGACATGGCATCATATGGACTGTCTCAAATTGTTTAACGGCGTAGTAATCCTAGGGTATGTAAACTTTTGACTTTGCAGAAAGTAATAAAAATGTGTGAGGGTGCTTTCACACAGAAAACACATCAAACAAGTACCTGCGTTTTTTTGGATACGTTTTTGTGCAGAATGGCACAGCAATTAATGCTGTATATTTCTGTATCAAAAACGCACCAAGAAAAGCACTGAGTGAAAGCACCCTTAAAATATTCTCTCTCATATTATTCTGGCATTTGGCAAATATGAATAATATTGGTAATCCTAATTGACCTAAAACAGGTTTATTCTGATTTCATGTCAGATGGTGAGAAAAACATGCAAAAAATGTACATGTGTCTTTTTATAGAGTGCATAAAACCATGGGTGCTAGCAATAGGCATATTACAAGATACTCTAGTCAGGGGTGAGCCAGATACTCATAAGGGGGTCTTGGATGCAACTAAAAGTTATAGTTTTGCTTTCGGCTATTTAGACACCTAGTAGTTTACATTGGAGCAGTGGCTCTGTCTAAAAAGCAGATAGTTTACGAAACATGGACTGCACATATTAGCAACGAGCAATTTTGAACATTAAACAGTGGTGTAACATACATATGTTATGGGTCCTATAATGGCCAAGCAGATGCGCCTAAGAATATAAAATGGAATGGTGCAGTGACTTCCCTTGACGTTAAGTGTACTCTACATTCTATACCTGAATGACCTTGATATGTAGGCATTGCTATGTTATCTTTGGATATATAGTTGTGCTCAAAAGTTTACATACCCCGGCAGAATTTTTGCTTTCTTTGCGTTTTTTTCAGAGAATATGAATGATAACACAAACTCTTTTTTTCCACTCGTGGTTAGTGGTTGGGTGAAGCCTTTTATTGTCAAACTACTGTGTTTTCTCTTTTTAAATCATAATGACAACCAAAAACATCTAAATGATCCGGATCAAAAGTTTACATACCCTGGTGATTTTGCCCTGATAACATGAACAGAAGTTGACACAAATGGGTTTGAATGGCTACTAAAGGTAACATCCTCACATGTGACCTGTTTGCTTGTAATCAGTGTGTGTGCATAAAAGCTGAGTGAGTTTCTGGGATTCAGACAGACTCTTGCATCTTTCATCCAGCCACTGACATTTCTGGATTGTGCGTCTTGAGGAAAGCAAAATAATTGTCAACTGATCTATGGGAAAAGGTGTTTTAACTGTATAAAACAGGAAAGGAACACAAAAAGATATCCAAGGAATTGATAATGTTCAAACTGTGATAAACAAATGGAAAATCAGGGGCTCTGTAAAAACCAAACCACAGTCGGGTAGACCAACACCAATTTTGTCCACAACTGCCAGAAAAATTGTTCCGGATACAAAGAAAAACCCACAAACAACATCAGCTGAAATCCAGGACTCTCTGAAAACTAGTGGTGTGGCTGTTTCAAAATGCACAATAAGGAGGCACTTGAAGAAAAATGGGCTGCATGGTCAAGTCGTCAGAAGAAAGCGATTACTGCGCAAATGCCACAAAGTATCTCGTCTACAATATGCCAAACCGCACAGAGACAAGCCTCAAAACTTCTGGAACAAGGTAATTTGGACCAAAATCGAACTTTTTTTTGTCACAACCATAAACCTTACATTTGAAGAGGTGTCAACAAGGCCTATGATGAACACCATTCCTACTGTAAAGCACAAAGACACAGGAAACTTGATCGAAGTTGAAGGAAAGTTGAATGCAGCACGTTATCAGCAAATACTGGAAGCAAATTTGCACCCATCAGCCCAGAAGCTGTGCATGGGGCATACTTGTTAAAAGAGGCATGGACTCGTGGGACAAGTATGTAATTCTACCACTGTACACAGCATTGGTGCAACCTCACTTAGAATATGCTGTTCAGTTCTGGGCCCCAGTTTATAAAAGAGATGTAATGGAGCTAGAGAGAGTACAAAGACGAGCAACCAAACTTATAAGGGGAAAGGAGCATCTTAGTTATGAGGAGAGGTTAGTAGAATTGAACTTGGTCTTGAGAAAAGACGGCTTCGAGGGGAGATGATTAATTTATATAAATGGTCCCTACAAAAAGTATGGGGAAAAATTATTTCATGTAAAGCCCCCTCAAAAGACAAGGGGACATTCCCTTCAACTAGAGAAAAAAGGATTCAATCTCCAGAGGAGAAGAGCGTTCTTCACTGTAAGAACTGTGAATCTGTGGGATAGCCGCCTAAGGAGCTGGTCACAGCAGGAACTGTAGAGTTTCAAGAAAAGCTTAGATACCTACCTGAAACTAAAGAATATTAACGTGTACGTAGCTATGTAAAATTCTGGATCCTGGCTGGTGGAGGCTCTGGGGTCAGAGATAGGGTCTCCACTAGAGCAGATTGGTTCTTGCCTTGTGGGTTCCAGGGCATTAACCAGTGGTGAGGCTGGGCTTAAAATCCTCGTCTCTCTCCCTTCACCCACATTTTCCCCACCCTTGGTTGAACTTTGATGGACACGTGTCTTTTTTTTTTTTTTTCCAACCATACTAACTATGTAACTTGGATTTTCCACCATGACAACGATCCAAAACACAAGGCCAAATCAACCTCTCATTGGCTACAGCAGAACAAAGTGAAAGTTCTGGAGTGGCCATCTGTCTCCTGACCTCCATATCATTGAGCCACTCTGGGGAGATCTCAAACGCGCAGTTCATGCAAGACAGCCAAGGAATTTACAGGAACTGGAGGCTTTTTGCCAAAAAGAATGGGCAGCTTTACCATCTCAGAAAATAAAGAGCCTCATCCACAACTACCACAAAAGACTTCCAGCTGTCATTGTTAGAGGGGGCAATACACGGTATTAAGAACTGGGGTATGTGAACTTTTCAGGGTCATTTGGATGTTTTTGGTTGTAATTGATTTAAAAAGAGAAAACACAGTAGCTTGACAATAAATGGCTTCACCCAACCACTAACCAGGAGTGGGAAAAAAAAGTTTGTGTGTTATTCATATTCTCTGAAAAAAGGGCAAGAAAGCAAAAATTCTGACAGGGTTTATAAACTTTTGAGCACAACTGTACAGTTTATTCAGTGTACTTACATTAGTAAACAGCTTGCCCAAGGACTGCTGATAGGCACAGACCTATAAGGAAATCTATCCTTTCTTCTTTGCATATAGTTTCTAACCTCTATCCTGACATAAATAAATCCCTTTTTGTCATGCAACTTCTGACATCACATTTTGTATCACAAATTCCTGAAGTTTTTATATCCTACACTGTTGGCGGAACCATGCAAATCATTGGCCCACATGGTTATCGATTGTAAGAAGAAGCGGCTTCAGGCGTCAGCTATAGTCCTGTATTGTGTGTTTCATAGAATTGCAGCGCTGTACACCAGGCTTCCTTGGTGCTTACACCCTACCATTACTCTTTAGTTTTAATTGTACTTCTGATGACCATGAATAATGCTGCTGATTTATTTGAACCATGTAGCATGTTCTTGGTTAAAATAGAGACACTAATAAAGTTATTTCTAGTTTAATTGAATTAATGTATCTTTTTTTTTTTTTTTTATCTGCAGGTCCAAAAGGCCATGAAGGAGAACCTAGCCACAGTGGAGGATAACTTCGCTACTATTGACTCGAGAATAAAGAAGCTAAACAAATAAGTCCGTTTCTCCTTACAAGCCTCAATGCCACTAGGTGCAAGAAATGATTTCCTGCAAACGCTGCACTAAGAAATTCCTCCAAATTCCCTTTGCCTAATAAGAAAAGTTTTACTATTGTGTAAATATATAGTCTTGTCAGCATCCAGTTTTACCAATTCCTCTGCTCTTCCCTGGTTATGCTTAGAGTGCTTGTCCTGTTCCCGGCCATGCAAAGGACCACCTACCTGTGCTTTACCATGGGGCAAGCCCTCAGGAAGTATAACCTTTTACAAGGTGTTGCGTTTGCATGCTGGTTCTTGTGATGCAGACTGAGAATGCTTGGGGAGGAGAGAACTTTCTTAGGCTTTTTATTTATATCTGTATGTCCTAATGCCCTCTGGTGCAGAATGTCATAAAGGTGTATGTGCACCAAGCACCACATGTACTAGAACAGCATTGCTGCCTAGAGGGAATCTGTTCTACACTAACTGTCTTCTAATAAACAATATAAGTAAATTATAAGGATGAATATCTTCAAGCTTGATGGGCTCTTTCTTACATAAAAATAATCTTTATAAACTGTCCTGTTTATATAACATTTATTCTGGAGCCCATTTGACACAGCATTTTCTGTATTTCTATTGCACGCCTGTTTTCGAGGAGCCACTGCAGCAATCAGCCGATCACTTTAGGTTCATTATTGCAAGAAAAAAAATAGTCTGTGAAAGCCTTGGCCAGCCATACATTTGATACTACAGCAACCAACAGTCCTGAATATGCATCTATGTGGTACATGGATGGCTCAAGTTAACAAGAGCAGGACTTATTTAACCGTAATCCCCAATGAGAGGGTATATGGACAGGTTATCATCACGTGCTTTTAAAGCGACACTTTCATCAGAAAATAGGTTTTTGTGGCAGCGCAATTAAAAATTGCATATAAAATCTTATCCTTTTCTAGCTGTGCTAGTAAAAAAAAATGACTTAATGGCCGGGAAAACTAATTTCACTACGGTTGTTGCCGCTTACCTCTGTCTGGTCTCATTCCAAAGGGCAGGTAATAACAAGGACTGATCAGATCAGACTAGAACATGGGACAATGATGAGCAATACAAAATCTTTTTTTCTGTACTGAGGGAGTGTCCAGCTTTCTTTACACTTATTTGCTGAAATCACACACACACACCACTCAGGCCATAGTTGGAAGAAGAACCATCAAGCAATACTCACTGTTGTGCCATCAGCACTCGAGGGGGGGGGGGGGGAGTCATGTATATTTCGGGGGACTTAAAAAAAAAATAAAAAAACCTAATAAATTCCATATAATACTTATTGCTTGGCAGAATGTAAAAAGAAAAAGGAAAGCATTGGCTTTTTCTTTTTTTTTGGGGGGTAAAAAAAAAAAAAAAAAGCTTTAATCCACCCTTTTCCCTCTCCTACTTATAACTCAACATACATTTGTTTTATACTTACTTTAAAACTGTGTAGATGTCAGTTTGTTTTTAAAGGAGCGTCTCTTTTGGAATTAAAATGGTTTTGTGATTAAGCAGACTTTGTAAGGTTTAAGGGTGTGTTTATACAGGAAGGTAGTGATTAAAAACTATGCTGCAAAACTGCACACCTTTTGCCACAGACTGCACGCAGCTTCTTTTCCATTCTAAAGAGTTTTAGGGTCCTTTCACAAGAAATCCTAATGGTTATACCATTCTTGTATGAAATAGGACAATACTTCACGATCCATATATTCATTGCAAAGCAGCAGTCAAATGTGCAGGTTTACCATCACTATCGTTTGACCATGTACCACACTACCTGCCTGTAAAAATGCATCCTTAACCAGTTCAAGCCCAGGCACATTTTAGTGTTTTGTTTTTAACATACGCCTGTGCACAGCCGGAATAGATCTCGTTTACTTTACAACAGTGAAAAAAAATTTATTAAGATGTACAGTTGAAACCAGAAGTTTACATACACTATATAAAAAGACACATATGCATGTTTTATCTCACTATCTTGCATGAAATCAGAATAAACCTTACCTGTTTTAGGTCAATTAAGCTTACTAAAAATTATATTTGCCAAATGCCAGCACGAGAGATTTTTTTTAAAAGGCATTTTTATGACTTTCTGCAAAGGCAAAAGTTTACATACATTTCACTAGTGTTTGGTAGCATTGGCCTTAAACTGTATGACTTGGGTCAAACGTTTTGGATATCCTTCCATAAGTTTCTCCCAATAGCTTGTAGGAAATTTGGTTCATTCCTCCTGACGGAACTGGTATAACTGAGCCATGTGTGTAGGTCTCCTTGCTCGCACCTGGCTTTTCAGCTTTGCACATACATTTTCAATAGGATTGAGATCAGGGCTTTGTGATGGCCACTCCAAAACATTGGCTTGGTTATCCTTAAGCCACTTTGTAACCAGTTTGGCAGTATGCTTTGCGTCATTGTCCATTTGGAAGACGTATTTCCGCCCAAGCTTTAATTTCCTGGCTGATGTCTTGAGTTGTTGCTTCTGTATTGCCACATATTCTTTTCTCGTGATACCATCTATTTTTTAAAGTGCACCAGTCCCTCCTGCAGAAAAAAAAAACCCAAAACAACATGATGCTGCCACCCGTGTTTCACAGTTGGGATGGTGTTCTTAGGCTTCCAAGCTTCTCCCTTTTTCCTCCAAATGTAATGATGGTTATTATGGCCAAACAGTTCAATTTTAGTTTTGTCACACCACAGGACAAGTCTCCAAAAATGTAGGTCTTTGTTCCCGTGCGCATTTACAAACCTTAATTTGGCTTCTTCCTGGCAGAATGGCCTTTCACCCCATGTTGATACAGTACTCGTTTCACTGTGGATAATGACACAACCTTACCAGCATCTTCACGAGGTCTTTACTTTTGATCTTGGGTTGATGGGCACGTCGGACCAAAGCACGTTCATCTCTGAGACACAGAACTCCTTCCTGAGTGGTATGATGCCTGGACCTTACCATCTTGTTTATACTTGTGTATAATTGTTTGTACAGATGAACGAGGCACCTTCAGGTATCTGGAAATTGCACCCAAGGTTGAACCAGACTTATGCAAAGTTCACAATTCTCTCCCGGATATCTTGGCTGATTCTTTAGACTTTTGTATGATGATACAGACAGAAGCACTGTTTCTTGCGTGCAATAAAATATATCCACAGGTGTCTCTAACTCATATGTTGTCAAGCTTCCAAAGACATATCATCATAATATAGGCTGTCCCAAATTGGTTAAAGGCATAGCAATCTTACTGTATGTAAACTTTTGACTTTGCAGAAAGTACTAAAAGTGCCTTAAAGGGGTTTAATCATTACATTAAATGGTCTTCAGAATAAGAGGACAGTGAAAACAAGCAACTTTGCAATTGGATGGCATTAGCACAGCTGTCTTATTTTCAGTGTCTGCCTCATCTTCGTTTTCTGTAAACACTGTTCCCCAGTGCCGGTCGGATTTTACCTCCTTTCATTTCATTGGTTGACGGCTCTACTAATTTACATTCTGTCTGGCCCCCGGTCATATTCACGGAAGCGTGCATTCCTACCTTACTCACTCAGAATAAGGAGCTGGCAACATTTCACTCTGCACAGCCAGCAGCTGCACAGTAACACTGCAACTGCTTCTACAATCAGAAAACAGCAGAATTGTGCTCGATGCCTAATGCTGTTGCATGTAAACATAGAAAGGAGACAGATCTGTGCTGCTTTGGATGAGTTCATAGAAAACTGGATTCAACTGTAACAAACATCCAGCTGTGAGACGAGAAGAGATCAGTGCTCTGAGTTCATAGACGACTGTCTAGATTGAATGCTGGGCTGTGGTATGTAAACAGCTCTTACAAAATAAGACTGCATAGGGAGAGGAACAACACAGTACATGTGGACTCAGACAGAGAGGAGGGGAGAGCAGGGATGTGCTATCCCCTCCCACTGATCTCAAACACACTGACTGGGGAGCGAGCATGAACAGTGAAGGGGGGATGATGTCATCCCCCTTTAGTTCAGACCCAGCTGGGAGGGGAAGAAACGCCCCTGGATTTGAGGAGCTGAGAAATTGAAAGTACAATGAAACAGATGAACTGATGAAGCGAGAAATCCCTTTTAAATTCTCTCATTTTGGCATTTGGCAAATATAAATAATTTTGGTTCCTAATTGACCTAAAACAGGTAAGGTTTATTCTGATTTCATGTCAGATAGTGAGAAAAACAAGCATATGTATCTTTTTATATAGTGTATGTAAACTTCTGGTTACAACTGTATGTGACCTAATATAAATGCTTCAGTTTTTCCCCACACGATGGGCAGCTGTAATAGAGGTGTTCAACTCAAAGAGTCCATGAGGACATCTTACTCCCATGTCCTCATCCTCTCTACCATGTAATGTATGTAAGAGGTAGATGAACTAACCAGAAGGAAAAAAAACACGGACGCCCATTAAATTTAAACATTACCACACTTTTCATTTTAATACTTGATACAAAATAAAAAGACCCCTCAATGATCAGAAAACATAAAATCTAAAAATGTTTCAAAATATTTTCATCTGTTAAATTAAAGTCAACTTCCATATAAAAAGCTAAAATTCACAATTGTAAAAGTTTGTCTTGTTTTTCCTTTTTTATTTTGTACAAAAAAAATATTAAAAACTTAAAAGGAAGAAAATATTTTACATGAAAAGGCAAAAAGTGATACAAAATCCGATTTCTTGTTGACATATTGTTTCTTTTTTTGTCTCATAAGTAACAAGACAATGGGACTATACAATATTTACAGAAATAGGTTATACATTTGCATAATTGAGTATACACATTAGCTCCGTCCCCGCTGAAGAGGTCTGAAATGCATTCATCGAGAAGTGCTTTGCCATCAGTTAAGAAAGAAGAAGAAAAGTCACTTGTTCCTTGAGTGACTGGTCTAAACTGAGCTAGCTGTAGTGTGCAGTAACGGGGTCAATGCTACATTCGGGGGATCTAGGCAGCAGAGCTCATTGCGATTAATAGTCATTGAGGGTCACCTGCACATCCACTATGGGACAACAGAAGCTGTAACCGCATGCACAGTGTGCCTGACAACCATTACATTGCAAATAAGGGGTTGTGGCCTTGCACGTTATATAGCACTAAGTGATCACACACTAGATGAAGTGGTTCTGGTCTGTAATCTGTACATGCACTTACATGATGCAGACTTGGTTGAGCTCCAGATTCTACTATGAACAAATCGTTGGTGCAGGAAAGGTGGTCAGAAAAACAATACACTGTGACGTACAATAATTATAACAAAATAAAAGTACTCCCATCATTTTTCAGAAAGGAACCATTGACAATTCATCCACAAACATAGAGCGGGCCACGATTCAACGTGTCAGGTTACACTGTGCCCCATGTCTATGGGCCTAATAAATAGAATATGGCTTGATGTGTCTCTTAAAAAAGAGGATCATTAAATATTTTCAATTTATAGTCGTACAAAAGCTAATTTAATGGAGAAAATTGATGATGAGACTATAGAGGATAGAATGTGGATCTGTAGTGAAAATCATAGGTTAGCATTGAAAATTCAAGAGATAGATGCAAGTTGGTTCACATTACTTGGGCGGCGTTGGAAGGTAAGAGAACTAAAGGCATACTCTGACTCGCTAGAACACTGGAGATGTTCATGTAATGAGAGGTTACAACCCTACCCAAAATAGGATGAGCACTAACAGGAGCCAACCAAATCCCACCAGGCTATGCTTCAAAGAAGATCTGATAGCTCCATCAATAAGGCAAGCCCTTACACTAATGTGAGGAGTCTTATTAAATGATATAGAAATGGGGCATTACTGGTGATAGTATTTATCACAGATGTAAAATGAGTACAAACATATACATTTATCAGCAGGGTTTGGTGATCACATTTTTCCCCATCATCACCTTCTGAGAACAAGTCCAGGGTAGGATGTTTTACACAGCACTTTATCTACCATCAAGATGGAGCTATGGAAGATATGTACATGGTATCATTGAAAACCTGCAGGAAGCATGATATGTATGCAGCTGCCACAGTTGTAATCCATGCCTGTTACAGTCAGGCAATCTGTTGTTAATTGAGTACACCCTCATAATTAAAGAGCATTGGACATGGCTATATTAATATTTGTGGTCCCTGTAATGCATCTGGAGCATCTTCTGTTATTCCTTCTACAAATGTGTTACTGAATCTGTCAGTGGGGTTTTGTCAATTGGGGTTGTGTACTGTAAAGTCTGACTTTTTCCAGTCGGTGCAGAGTGTGTACATGGACATACCCCTCTGACAACTGGAATGTTAACCAGCTGGCCGATTCAGTTATACATTTCTAGAAGGATTAAGGGTATGTTCACATGGCGTTATTAGATGCTTGTTTGGATCCGTCGTTCGGACCCAAACACACATCTAGCAAATAGCAGTGTGTTTTACATTGCACACATCGGCGTTCAGATATGTTTACTTGCGTCTTTCGGATCCGTTCAAAGAATTGACATGTCAATAGACGCAGCAGGCGCCCTATTTAGAACTATAGGGTTTTGGATCCGATTGACACAGTGTTTTTGGATGCGATTTTCGGATCCAAAAACGCTGTGTGAACATACCCTAAGGCCATGTCACACGGCTTATTTTGACGTGGTTTTGGATAAGGTTTTCGGAGCGTTTCCTAGCCCAAAACCTCATCCAAAACACCCACAGTTCATTTAATTGATTCCTATGTAAAATCTCATTGTAGTTCACACATGAGGAGGTTTTTACATACTTCTTTGGAAGCGCTGAAAAATGAAGTGTCATGTCAATTCTTGAAGCGCATTTTAGGCATGTATTTTGGCGCGGTTTTTGTCCTGGCTTTTAATTTGTAGGAGTGAAAACCTCATCCAAAACCTCGGCGAGAAACGCCTCTAAAACCTCTTCTGAAAAAGCGTGTTTCAGGCAAGGTTTTGGGAGCGGAAACGCTCCGAAAACCTGGTCCAAAACCACGTCCAAATAAACGGTGTGAACATACCCTAACAGTTATTAGAGAAGATGCTCCAGAATTCTTTCACAGAGAACACAAGTATTTACTAGAATAGACATGTCACACAGGTCCTCCTAACTTTCTAATGTGGGGTAATATCAAGCCTGTAGTAGTAGCAAATGCGTGTTAGGCTAGGTTCACACGGTGTATTAGCAGGGCGTAATTACGCCCGCAATTGCGCCGTGTGGGCGGGGCGGTGGGCCGGCACATAGACTTGTATTACTGGCGGCACGTATGCGCCGCTAGTAATTCACATGTCACTTATCTCCCCCCGCGGCGTATTCGCCGAGCAGGGAGAGGAGACGTAATCCATAGTTCTCTATGAGAACTGTGGATTACCGTAATGACTGGGCCATATTTCAGCCCGTAATTTGCGCACTCCGGCACGTAATTACGGACTGAAATACGTCCAATTTTAAGCCGTGTGAACATGGCCTTAGTATTCTACTAGGAAGTTTCCTTACATGTTCAAATGTACTTTATACCCGCTATGCTAAAAACACTATCAGCAACATTTAAGGTGCACCTCACCTGTCACAAGTCAGTACATGCTTAATTTCAGAGGTTGGGGAACCTAGAGAAGTCAAAATGAAAACATGTTTTACTAAATTTGTATAGAAATCAGCCACTGTCCCTGGTTAATGAAATAGAGGATGTCATTCTCTGTACACTACGGGTCTCAAGTGGACATTGGCATTCTCAGCTTCACTAACCAGAATGGGGATGGGATGTGATATCAGAAACAGACCATAAATAAGAGTGACCTTTTGCAGGGTCTGGTGGAAGAGGAGGGTTCTAATTCTGGACAACAATAGATCTGGACGCTATGAACAGCCCTATTGCAGCACTGGACTGCTTGTCACTGCCTCGAGAAGGTCACCTGGTCTCATAATAGGTCCTCCTTATCTTCATTTACGCCTCAGCTCCAAGCAGCTGGTACATGGCATAAACAGATATTTCACATCAATATCATATAAGCCTGGAGTACAGTATCAGTCTGCGTTCAGTTCTCAATCACTAGGCTCTACCTGTTATATTTGTTACAGTAGCATGGATGACATTTGTTTTCCATGGGTCTATGTGTAGGACTGTCACTTCAAGAGAAAGTTTTTATTTTAACAAACGCAAAACCAACATGAAAGCAATTTAACTTTAACAAGCCAGTCTGTTAAAAACACAAAGAGATCACTGCAAAAGACACAAGCAACTCAGAGGGCAAGAGTCATCAAAACATAGTCTTATGTCATCTATGTGGACCAAGCGTTTACACCCTCCCGCCGGTCATGAGGCTCTCCAAAGTTACAAGTAAAAGGTGGCACAGTGGTAGCAATATTAGAAGGAATACACTTAGGGCTTGTCCCCACGGTCCAGGTTTTCCAGACGATTTTGAAAACAGTCTGTAATCCGGGTGTCAACTTTTAAAATGGACTGCTATGGAAAATCCGTGCAGTGGGGACCGATTTGCTGCTGGACAGTTTTTTAGACCGCTGGCGGTCCGAAAAACATTCAACATGTTTATTCTTCCAACCGGTTTTTCGGGCAGAATATGAGCATTTTAATGCGAGGCAGAGGGCTTTTTTCTGCAAAGCGCGCATAAAAGCCATGTGCACGGTGGCAAAACAGTGCAAATACCGGTCAGGATTTCCGACCGGTATTTGCACTGTGCTGTGTGAACGGCCCCTTAGAGGTGCTGCACACCTGATATATCCCAGGTGCTCAGTGGAAAAGGCGGTAGGCTAGATACCAATGTGTAGAAAATCCACCGAAAGGAATTAATTTGGAATTTATTTATGAAACAAAGTATAGCAAAATTCATCAGCTCTCCATGAGTATAAATGGAAACGGGTAAATAAGTAATCCCGCGGTCTGACATTTCGGCATGGGTTGGCCTTCATCAATAGAGACCGGTATAATGGGAGCAGGAGGGGGGATTACTTATTATACACCACTTCTATTTATATGCATGGACAGCTGATGAATCTTGCTATGTGATACTTGGTTTCATTAAAAAAAAAAAAAGTATGTTCCACAACCGTGTGCCGTAAATCTTCTACACATAGGTGTAGCAATATTATGACCACAAACCTGTCTTTTATTGTGCAGAATTTGTAAAATAAAACTGTATAGACTGTGTACTCAGACTCAATCCCTTCTACAATGAGAGCATTCAACTGATACAATACTTACGTATTTGGCCTAGCCTATATAACTATAGGCATTTTTTTGAACCAAATATGAGATTAAAAAATATGAATGTAAAATGATATAGGAATAAATCCTTACAAAAGACCACATAATATACACACAAGTAGTGAAAATGATCATAAGGGTTTGATCTATGAGGATCCCAGTGCTAGAACTACCAGCTTGGGAATGCTCAGCTCTGCTGGAGACACAGCTACATGTATGCAGTCACTGTCTATTATAGCCTAAGGGAGATACCTGACTATTGTCAATGATGTCAGTCTGCACAACATCGTTAACTAAGACCAGTCTTATTTTTAGACATAGTCCACCTGCATAAAGTGAGTGCTAGGATTTCACTTTTCTTTGCTAACATACATAATGACCTGGGAGTATTACCTAAAATACATTACAAATAAGATTTTTTTTAAAGTTCTTTCAATTCCATTTCTGTAATGGATTTTGACACCTCCACAGTGCTATCTTTAAAGGGGTTGTCTCACTACAAAGATTAGCTTCAAACATGTAGGGACTGGTTAATTGAAGAGATTTTCCAAATATACTGCTTTATTTTTTTGGCTTTGTTGAGAAGGTAAATTAGAATTTATCCGTTCTGTACACACCATTTCTCTGGTTACCATCCTGCTCTCCCCGTCTCAGCTGACAGCAGGGATGAAGACAGGTTGGGCTGTGGCATATTGAGAGCAGAGTGTTATCTCAAACAAGTAATTAGTCTCCTTTGAGCTCTGTAGCTCTCTGTACTTATAGATAACCTCTTCTGTTCTCATGTCAGTGCTTCTAGAATTGCTGTGAATGCTGAGTTTACATGCTAACAATTGTTATAGAAGCAGCCACAGCCTGACCAGGAAGAGACCGCATGTATTAATCTGCTTTTGGCTCTGAAATAGCGTGGTGAGACAACCCCTTTAAAACCTTATGCACATAAAGGAATTTTGTCTTCAAATTTCACACAGATTTCTGCTACAAACTTTCACTTCGCAATTGATAGATCTCTTTGCAGTTTTCAATGGGGCTAATCTGCATCCTGTCTACCCAAGTGGGTTGCTACATGGAATCTGTATGGAAACTAAGTCAATAAATGACAGATTTGTTTCCTCCGCACACATTGTTCATAGGCTGTGGCTTGCCTAGAAAATGAATGCACATGAATTCAGCTTCAAAATTGTATTGTGTGCACAAGGCATTCGATTAGCTGCGTCTTGCTTCAACCATTATTTACCTGCTCGATAAAAAGTTTTGTTGCTTCTAAACCCCAATCACCATGACGTCACAAAATCTACCAGGTCACACAGAAAACACTACTTCCCAAAATCACCAGCAGATACTTCCAATATAAATTTGTAAGTATTCTTATGAATACTGTTTTCAGAAATCACTTTAAATCTTTGTCAGCGGATAGGCCGCCTAGATCTGTCCTTTATGGGTACTGTCCGTAACTCTACAGGCCAAACCCAAGTGTCCCCAGGTGGTTTACCTGTAACCATGTGGTAAGAAGCCAGTGAAGTGAACCAACAAATTAAGTATATAATTAACTTAACTCCTGCTTGAAACAGTGTTGTTGAATAATTTACTTTTTGGTTCAGTACCCTTCTACACATACATTGCTGTACGTGTAGAAGGGACAAAGTGGAAGTGGGGGCTTTTTAAGTTAGGCTTTGCTGAACATATTTTCCAGGCCTGTCACCCTGCAATTACAAGTTACAGAGGACTGGCCAGCTTCTGAAACATCTGCTTCAATAAATCCTTTTATCCCCCATAAATTAACAATTTGGAACCTCATGTTTTAGAACAGTGTTGTGCTGTTCCTCCTCGAAATGTATGACAAGACCGACAAATAGGGTGTCTCTCTACAAAGTTTGACACTGTCTAAACCGTGTTGAATAGAGTTTTTCTATACAATTTTAGAAGTTTTTTTTTATTACAAATTTTTGGGGAAATTTTTTTTTAAATGGAGCAAGTCCATTCACATGGCCTGATAATGGTTTAACAAAAAGAAAAATGTGCTGCAACATTAGTAATTCATGAGGAAAACAGGTATTTATGGTAGACGTGGCAGGGAAGGTGACGTGTCCTCTTTGACTCCTGCTATGGTATACATGAAAAAAGTGACCTATAAAAATAATTCTCAATTGATGTATTAAAATAAAATTAGCCTTCTTCCCAGCAACAAAGCTCTGCAGTCCACACAGAATACTTGTTAAAATACAAGTTACCATGATATAAAGAATAAGACTGAGAATTTAATTTGCACTAGTTACTTAAGATCAGTACTTGTATACAGGGTTACTTGCCATTGGTCATGAATGGCATCACATCTCATGCTGTATATTTTAGAGTCAGATTAAAAAGTGCATTGCTAAAACATGAATATGAAAGTATATTGGTCACACATTATACAAGGGTCACTTGTAATACATATGAGCCCCTTCCATATTACATGGGCAATCTCATTTCACTGCATACAGAAGATGCATCAGTTAAAAATGCCTTAAAGGGAAACTGTCACATAGGTTATGCCCCCCTTGCTGAGCACAGTACAAGCTAGTGTCAGACCTGCTGTTTCCAGCACTGTGCCCCTTATTCTGTAAGATGCTGTAATTTTAGAGCATTTACCACTCAAATCTTATTCATGAGCAGGTGTTATCTCCACCCGCTGACAGTTATTCACATGTTTCTACCTATTCAAAGTAATAGGTTTGTCAGTTGAGGTGGGCGGGGCTAGCATCAGGTGGGCAGGGTTTGAAAAAAACTGACACTCTGAGGGACTCTTCAAATGACTCTTCTGGCTGAAAACTGCAGATTTGAGCATTAAATACTCGAAAACTCCTGCATCACAGAATAAGGGACACAGTGCTAGAAACAGCAGGTCTGACACTAGCTTGTTCTGCCCTCAGCAAGGGGGGCAAAAACTATGTGACAGGTTCTCTTTAAATCTCATGATTTTTCCATGCTTTATACAATCGGTTCCACAGCTGATAAAATGCTTTAGATGGCAGAGTCAGCACATAATTATTAAAGCACAAACGTTGACAGGAGAATAAATTTGAGACCTGCCGCAGTAAAAGGTTCATTCTCATCCTATACATTTACGTCAAATCCAGAGGATATGCCATAAATGCTTGTGTGGGGCCCTCTGCCTTAATGTATATGGGAGTTGGGCACCGCGAATAAAGTAGTGTGGTTGGCTGTACAAGACCTTAAAGTTGCCATAAGGTGAAATTTGGCTACAAGCCGAACAACCAGAAAACCAACATAATCTGTGACGTGCCTTAGCGGCCAGGACGATGACCGTGATATCACATGAAGTTCCCAAACCAAAAGTACCAGAGTGTAGGAAATAAAGTGAGAAGAAACATACATAAAATAGAGAATAAATAAATTAAAATAGCGTAATGGACGATACAACAGCGATATGAAAGGAAGTGGATAATGCAGATTGTGCTTTTAGGAGCCTATCAGAACTACTTTATGGCTCGTGTTTTTAGAAAGTAGGTGTAGGCATCTAGCAGCTGTCTACTTGGATTTAACAAAACCCAGGATAAATTAGGGATACGGCTGGCGAAGGATGCTGGGAACTTTGCACCAATACCAGCTGGGCAGCCACTAGGTATCTAGACCTGATTACAGTGTTTCTTTAAAGCCCATTTTTTGTCAAAGTATATGACTCCGCTAAAATATTACTATATACAAACAATAGAATTTGGAAGTGGGGATAACGGTCTGCTCCTACACAACACCCTTAAAAATCGCAGATACGCCACCCCCTTCCATAAAGTATAAAGGGGGCGCTTTAAATATCTATAATATGTCAAACGATATAGGTTTTATATCAGAAGTGTTTTAAATCTCATACAAAGATCCAAATTACACAATGTCCCAATACTAAATAAAGCACTTTAAATGGAACTTATTGGGCCAGGTCAGTGTACAGGCCTATGCCCACACTGGAGAGGAGCCTACATATGATCTAGCTTCTCACCAGTGCAACCTCTCAGGACAGAAGATCTTGGTGTCTTAAATAAAAGCTTTGCCTCTAGCTCGCTGAACCAAAATAAAAGGTGGCTTAAGCCGAGGAGCAGGGAAGTGCCTTTGAGGTGAAGAGTAACAGACATTGGTCTGTTGGGTAAAGTACTGAGAATAAGCGCAGTTAAATTATCCTAAATGATCCTCCGTCGTCTGTTCTTAGCTGGGCGACCAGGGCGGTTCTGGCGAATAATGGGACGTTCAGCCTGTAAGAGAATAAAGGGCTGATGTTATACCTGTAATGCTTACATGAAAATTAAAAAAAAAACAAAAAACTAAGTATGATGGAAAATCATATCCTTCATATCCACTACTGTCAGAATTACAATAGAAGAGCAACAAAAAATCCACATTCAAAAGGATATTTCCACTATCCCTCCCCCCTCCCAATACCATGCCCTGCTTCAGCTCTGTCCGCAGTGAACGGAGAACTGGCTGTACATCTTTGTTCACTTCAATAGGAGTTCCCAGTATAGCTAAGCCTACTCTCATACATGGCCACCTATCAGTTCTCTGTAGCCAGAGCAGAAGCAGGACAGGCTGTCGACTTTCATCGGGTTAAACATTTTTCATATGTTCTAAAATGCGATTCTTCAAGTTATAATTTGGAGAACACATTATTAAAGCGATACCTTGCAATATTTCTTTATACACAGTTGAGTCACATTAGTATGACCACTTCCTACGTTTGACGTCAGCAGCACATAGCTTTTAAATGAAGTCACGTGTGGTGATCTGGCTTAGTGGGTATATAAGGTGTAAAAAGAGACGATCATTATTGGGTATAGAAGGTGCAAAAAGAAAAAGATGACTTGTTTTTGGACTAATATTGAAACTGCGCAGTTTGTTAAGCATCTGTGTGATGCTAAGGGTGCGTTTACAATGGCAAAGACCAAATACCGGTCAGATTTCCCAACCGGTATTTAGTCTTTTTTTGGCACGCGGGGGGTGGCTTTTGTCCGTGGTTTGCAGATTCAAGCCGTCCCTCTTCCTTCCCACATGTTCATCTTTTGCCCGAAAACCGTTTTTCGGACCGCCGGCGATGTAAAAAAAAACGTTGGAAAACCTTGCATGGGGACTGCTGCACGGATTTTCTATTGTAGTCTATGGGGGAATGTTGCTTGTCTGTATTCAGACAGTTTGTAAAACCGACCAATAAGCTGTGCCGTGGGGACAAGCCCTAAAAGTGGAAAAACTGCAGAGCACCATGTACCATTGACGTAAAAGGTGAACATCGGCTACAAAGGTGCACCAGGGCGGACCAATGCACTACAGCAGGGTAGCTCACCATCAATATAAAATACAATACTTGCATGTACATATAAAACCTATACTATGAGAGCTCCAAGTACACTGAAGACAACTTAGGTGCAAGTCTTACATTTAAACCATTGGCGGGATCCATAGTTGGCCATTTTGCAGGAACAGCTTCTATACGAGAACCCATCCTCTGGGAACTGAAACCAAAAACACGAGAAAAAGGTCAGAATCCTGAGGCGGTGTCTCCATATGCTAGTCATATTCTATTGTCAAATTTTTAAAATCACCAAAACAATGAGACATTACAATAAAATATTGCAAAAGTGCAGAAACTCAGATTACTTCAGAGTAAATCTACATAATGCAGAAGGCGTATAGCAAACAGAACCTCCATTACAGTATCACATCCAAGAGGACAAAAGCCGCTTTATTCCTGGTTAATAGGAACAATACAAACTATTTTCAGTGTTCTAAATGCTGCTGTTATTCCTATAAAGTCAAAAGTAGGAAAACATAAGCATAACTAATATACTGTTTGTGTGTAGGGATATTTGGCTTTTGGTTGAAATTTTAGAACAAACAAAGTTTCTTGACATTTTTTAAAATGCACTTAATGAGACCCTTTAGAATGCACATGTCAGACTGTTCAATACTTCAGTACTTTTTGCACAACTTTCTCATCTCTAACGTGGCTTAATGACAAAATTGCAACAAGTGTTTGATCCATGAATTGCCCAATAAATTTAGGAGATCAATTTGATTTGGGATTTAAACAGTCCTACTCATCATGATGTTCACATTTTGACATCATGAGACCAAGACAACACCTTACAATTGAGCAGCAGTAGCTCGCCGTTGTGAGGCTTCAAGCAGAATGCTCTGAAAAAAGTGGCCAATTAGCTTCACAGAGTGTCACCAGCAGGTTGCAACAGAGATACAGAGACTGGAGGAGTCACAGAAAGACAAAGAAGTGGACGTCCTTTCACTACATCAACCACTGACGGCTTCATTGTAAACAATGCCCTGTGCAACCAGATGATGAATGCCGCACAACTCCAGGTAGGCGAGAGGCAACCAAGTGTCACGTCAGACCATTTGTGACCAATTACCTAAGTGTGGTCTACGTGCTAGATGACCTGACCACACCACCAGACACAGGCATCATCGTCTTGCATGAGCCAGGGAGCATCTAAGTTGGACGAGGGACCAGTGGTCCTCAATGCTGTTCAGTGAGGAGTCGATTTACTTTCAGCAGAAGAAGTTGTCAAGCTGTAATTGATGCTCAAGGTCAAATGACACATTATTGAGACATTGACATTTTTGGATGGTGTGTACACTCCACTGTTTTTGGCTTTTGTTTCATTAAATTGTTTTGAGATGAGAATATCAAAATTGCATGCTACAAAGTAAATGGCCTACGTTCAGGATAAAATATCACTGTAGCATGAAATGTTCACTCTTTCCATGAATTTCACCCGAAAGCCAAATATCTTTAACTTTTTGTAAAAAAAACACCCAACCCGTTAAAGGTCAATTAGGATTGCCAAAATTCATTATTTTTGCATGTGACTAATATAAATAGAGAGATAATTTTTAATGTATTTTTATTACTTTCTGCAAATTTAAAAGTTTACATAAATTTTATTAGTAATTGGTAGCATTGCCCTTATACTTCTCACAATAGTTGGTAGGAATTTTGGCCCATTCCTCCTGACAGAACTGGTGTAACTAAGCCATGTTTGTAGGTCACCTTGCTCGCACCTGCCTTTTCAGCTTCGCCCATACAATTTCAATAGGATTGAGATCAGGGCTGTAACCAGTTTGGCAGTATGCCTTGGATCATTGTCCATTTGGAAGACCCATTTCCGCCCAAGCTTTAACTTTCTGGCTGATGTCTTGAGATGTTACTTTAGTATTGCCACATAATCTTCTTTCCTCATGATGCCATCTATTTTGTGAAGTGCACCAGTCCCTCCTGCAGCAAAACAACCCCACAACATGATGCTTCCACCCACATGTTTCACAGTTGGGATGGTGTTCTTATGCTTTGAAGCTTCTCCCTTTTCCCTTAAAACGGAACGATGGTCATTGTGGCCAAACAATTTTCTTCCTGATATCTTGGCTGATTTCTTTAGAATTTCCCATGATGTTACACACAGAAGCAGTGTGTTTCTCATGTGAATTAAAATACATCCACAGGTGTGTCTCTAATTATCTCAGATGTTGCCAATAAACCGATCAGAAGCTTTCAAAGACATGAAATCATCATATGGGCTGTCCCAAATTGTTTAAAGGCATAGTAATCCTAGTGTATGTAAGCTTTTGACTTTGGAGAAAGTAATAAAAATGCCTTAAAAATTCTCTCTCATTCTGGAATTAAGCAAATATAAATAATTTTGGTTCCTAATTGACCTAAAACGGGTAAGGTTTATTCTGATTTCTGTCAGATAGTGACATGCATATGTGTCTTTATATGTAGTTTATGCAAACTTCTGGTTTCAACTATATATATTAGATAGATAAGGCTATGTTCACACAGCTTATTTGCGGGGTGTAATTACGCCCCGCAATTATGCCGTGTGGACGGGAGAGGGGGGCCGGCACCTCGCCGGCCCATAGACTATCATTACGAGTGGCGCGTATATGCCGCTAGAAAATGACATGTCACTTATCTCCCCCCGCGGCAGATTCGCCGAGCGGGGAGAGGAGACGTAATCCATAGTTCTCTATGAGAACTGTGGATTACCGTAATGACTGGGACGTATTCCAGCCGTAATTCGCGCAGTACGGCGCGAAATTACGGACTGAAATACGTCCCATTTTAAGCCGTGTGAACATAGCCTAAGAGAGAGAATATAATAAACTTTATATCATATATAAATACACCCACATGCAGTATGTCTGTCTATCTTATATACTCAAAAAAAAAAGGGGGGGCGGTAGCCCGTCGGTCCCATAGACCTGCATTACTCGCGGCGCGTAAACGCCATGAATAATTGACATGTCACTTACAGTTAGGGCCAGAAATATTTGGACAGTGACACAAGTTTTGCGAGTTGGGCTCTGCATGCCACCACATTGGATTTGAAATGAAACCTCTACAACAGAATTCAAGTGCAGATTGTAACGTTTAATTTGATGGGTTAAACAAAAATATCTGATCGAAAATGTAGGAATTGTACACATTTCTTTACAAACACTCCCCATTTTAGGAGCTCAAAAGTAATTGGACAAATAAACATAACCCAACCAAAATATTTTTAGTTTCAATATTTTGTGGCGAATCCTTTGGAGGCAATCACTGCCTTAAATCTTGAATCCATGGACATCACCAAACGCTGGGTTTCCTCCTTCTTAATGCTTTGCCAGGCCTTTACAGCCGCAGCCTTCAGGTCTTGCTTGTTTGTGGGTCTTTCCGTCTTAAGTCTGGATTTGAGCAAGTGAAATGCATGCTCAATTGGGTTGAGATCTGGTGATTGACTTGGCCATTGCAGAATGTTCCACTTTTTGGCACTCATGAACTCCTGGGTAGCTTTGGCTGTATGCTTGGGCTCATTGTCCATCTGTACTATGAAGCGCCGTCCGATAAACTTTGCAGCATTTGGCTGAATCTGGGCTGAAAGTATATCCCGGTACACTTCAGAATTCATCCGGCTACTCTTGTCTGCTGCTATGTCATCAATAAACACAAGTGACCCAGTGCCATGTAAAGCCATGCATGCCCATGCCATCACGTTGCCTCCACCATGTTTTACTGAGGATGTGGTGTGCCTTGGATCATGTGCCGTTCCCTTTCTTCACCAAACTTTTTTCCCATCATTCTGGTACAGGTTGATCTTTGTCTCATCTGTCCATAGAATACTTTTCCAGAACTGAGCTGGCTTCTTGAGGTGTTGTTCGGCAAATTTAACTCTGGCCTGTCTATTTTTGGCATTGATGAATGGTTTGCATCTAGATGTGAACCCTTTGTATTTATTTTCATGGAGTCTTCTTTTTACTGTTGACTTAGAGACAGATACACCTACTTCACTGAGAGTGTTCTGGACTTCAGTTGATGTTGTGAACGGGTTCTTCTTCACCAAAAAAAGTATGCGGCGATCATCCATCACTGTTGTCATCCGTGGACGCTCTGGCCTTTTGGAGTTCCCAAGCTCACCAGTCAATTCCTTTTTTCTCAGAATGTACCCGACTGTTGATTTTGCTACTCCAAGCATGTCTGCTATCTCTCTGATGGATTTGTTCTTTTTTTTTCAGCCTCAGGATGGTCTGCTTCACATCAATTGAGAGTTCCTTTGACCGCATGTTGTCTGGTCACAGCAACAGCTTCCAAATGCAAAACCACACACCTGGAATCAACCCCAGACCTTTTAACTACTTCATTGATTACAGGTTAACGAGGGAGACGCCTTCAGAGTTAATTGCAGCCCTTAGAGTCCATTGTCCAATTACTTTTGGTCCCTTAAAAAAGAGGAGGCAATGCATTACATAGCTATGATTCCGAAACCCTTTCTCCAATTTGGATGTGGAAACTCTCATATGGCAGCTGGGAGTGTGCACTTTCAGCCCATATTATATACAATTCTAGTTCTGAACATGTTTTTGAAAACAGCTAAAATAACAAAACTTGTGTCACTGTCCAAATATTTCTGGCCCTAACTGTATCTCCCCGTGCGGGGAGATGAGGCATAACCCATAGTTCTCTATGAGAACTGTGGATTACCGTAATTATTGGGGCGCATTCGTCCCGTATTGAGCGCAGTACACAGCAAAATACGTCCCAATTTAAGCCGCGTGAACATAGCCTTACAGACGCGAAGATACAGATTCTGTGTAACTTTTTTTTAAACTTTTTTTTAAACTTTTTTAACTTTAATACATAGTTCCTCTAGAGTTCTTGACCAAGAGGGAGCACACTTCCTTGTCCTATATACAGTAGTAGTATTGTACTGCTGTACATATGATTTTCATTCAATACCTATTACATCGTGATGTAATAGGTGTACATACATGGCAAGTATGCAAGGCTTCCTGCTGCCATGGCAATTGATTCCGCCCGTCTGCAATTACATTCTTATCAGTGGGACCCCCGTGATTAGACATTTGTCACCTATCCTAGGTGTATATAGATGACAAATGTTTCTGGTGACAACTCCTTTATGTCAAAGATCCTTATAACACAAAGTAATTCTTTTTTTTTTAAACGGGATTAGAAACCTTGAGAAAAAATGTTAAGACATGCACGTAAGGGTGTAAATTAGTGAATCACTGGATGTCCACTTTGGCGCCATTTGAAAAGCTTGGTAAACTGCAATGGAAGCATTAATGGATGGGTGTGGGCATCTAAACCACATACACATTTATTACAATTTAACCTACTTTTGGCCTCTTCTTCTTCCTCTTCGGGAGCGTTTCAGCAGCTGGGGTGGCACCTGATGGGCAAAAAACAGTTCAGTTCCTGAGAGCATTTAAACATTTAACTATACCTATTCCTTACAAACAGTTTTTAATTTTATTTTTTCTTGTAACTAAAAAGGACTGAATTTTGCTCCCAAAACACCTCATACTATGAAGTTATGTAAGCCTTTCTCTTTTAAAGGGGTTGTCTCACTACAAGGCTTGCTTTTTATGTTAAAGATCTTGCAAAAACAAGTCACTTTGCAACATATGTCCATTAACAGTGTCCTATATATTCTGAGATATCTCCTCTTGTATGGGCTTCATCAGCTCCTAAGGTCACTATAGCTACAGATCTGTTTGATCTCTCCTGATAGGCTGTCAGCACTGGTTGCTATAGCTACAGACCTGATTTCTACTTCAGCCTAGCAGAAGCCAGTAAACATGCCCCTGAATTGAAAAATGAAACCAAGAAAACAGGACTGATGTAAGATTAATCAATCTAGTGAGACAAACACTTTAAATTTTTAAATTGTATTAACAGCTGGATAGAAAAGTTTTACATACTGAAGCCACATTTATAAAGAAAATCTAGAATTCTTCTGTGACTTGGCCTGGACTCAAAGACTAATCACCCAGGTTTGTCTGTCTAGTACTGATGGTCCTGAGTGTTTATTATGTGCCATCAGCACTTCTGAAACTAGGAAAGATGGGCAAAGACATACAATACCTCTCGAGGTCCCTGAACATTGGGAGGACATGAAGGAAGTGGGTATTTGAGAACATAGTGAAGTATCACACAATACATTAACACCTTCCATTTTATATTATTCAATACATACATCCACCTCCTGCTCCCTTGGCTGTTCTCCTTCCTCGTGCCAATGGTGAGTAAATGGAGGGATTCCCAGCACTGGTTGTGTAATTTCCTGGCTCTGTCCTGCTTCCTCTCCATCATTCTGTGAGGTATCGTCCCCATTATATCTCCAGTAAGAGTGCCTGGAGCTGGATAACCTATCACCACGTGGTCGACGACCATAAGATCTCTCAGCCCGAGAGCGACCATTGAACCTGTAGCCCCGTTCTTTGCCCTTAGAAAGATCCATTTCAGGAAGATTAAATGTGCTGGATGAGTGAGGGGAACCCATCCATGGGAGAATGTTTGGGGAAGCTCCATTGGGAATCTCAGAGGGAATGACAGAATCAGTCAGCAGTCTGCACTTTTTCAGTGGAGATACCTCTGATTCTGTCTCTGAGGCAGAAGGGTTCACTGATTGGGATAATGTGTCTGTTCTTGGGGGGTCAGAAGGTGTGTCTGGAGGAAGGTCAGTGCGGACTGGTCCCTGAAAGGGGGGGCCTTTGGGATGGGGCTGGATTCAAAGGCACTTGAGGTGTTGGAGACAAAAGAACCAGGCCGCGAAGGGGTAAGCGGCAAAGTCTGGGACTTGTTAGTCACATCAGCTCGTTGTGGGGGAAAACAGGAGTCCAAAGCCTGCTGAGAATTTGATGGTAATTGAGATGTAGGTGTAATGCAGATTTCTGGGTGGGGTGATGGGTTGACTTCTTTCTCCGACGTCGATGATGAATGGTTCTAGAGCGAGAGACAGTTACAGATAGGTTAATGAAATATTAAGGCTGAGAATGGCATCAAAGCAAATTAAAACATCTTAATTACATATTAGGGAGAACCTGTCTCATAGATTATGCCCTCCTTGCTCAGGACAGCACAAGCTAGTGACAGACATGCTGTTTCCAGCGCTGTGTCTGTAAGATGCTGTCGTTTTAGGGTATGTTCACACAACTTTTTTGCGGAAATTTGTGCGCACTTTCGCTGTGTCGCATTTTTATACAGGTGAAAGGCGCCGTAATTCGGTAATTCATAGCTCCATAGGCTATGAATTACTCGTCGTTCCCCGGGCTTTCGTCCCCCCCTGCTTTTTGAAGATGCACTGATCATGCGTGTTTCCAAAAAACCCCCCAGTACGCAACCCAAATAAGAGGGTGAACATACCCTTAGGCCATGTTCACAGGCTAATTTGGGGGGGACTAATTTACGCCCCCAATTACGCCTTGGACGGGGGGGGGAGGGGGGGAGTGGGGGGGGGGGCCGGCACTTCCGGGCCCATTTCTTGAATTGCCAGCGGCGCGTATACGAAACCCCTAGTCTCTAGAAACGGGAATTACCGTAATCCCCCGTGATTACCGAATTTCCGTGTCGGGGCGGATTCCAAAACCCCCCGGAAACGCACCGAATAAGCAGTTGAACAAACCCTTAGGCCTTGTTCCCACCAATTGGGGGACTAATTCCCCCGAAATTTTCGCCTTGGGGGAAAGGGGGGGGGGGGGGGGGGGGGGGGCCCCGGCACCCTTTTCCCGGCCCTTTATTAATTGCCAGGGGGCGGTATACAAACCCTAGCTCCAAAGAACTGTGAATTACCGAGAGGGCCTTTTGGGGCCCTTAATTTGGGGCCCCACTTCGGGGGTAAATTAGGACCGAAATACGGCCCATTTTAAGCCTGGAACAGGCCTTGGTTTTTAGTCTAAAATTTGAGTTTCAGCCAAAAGAGTCATTAAAAAGCCCTTTTTTTGTAAAACCCCCCCTACCAAGGCTACCCCCCGCCCCTTTTAACTGAAAAAACCTATTATTTGAATGGGTAGAGACTGGAATAACTGCAGGGCGGGCTAGTTTTGGTAGGCGGGGCAAACCTCCCCTCATAAGATTTGGCTTTTAAAACTCTGTCTTAAGAAAAAGGGAACAGCGCTGGGAAAAAGGGGTCTGACACTACTTGTGCGCCCCAGCAAGGGGGGCATAGCCATGTGACGGGTTCCTTTTTAAGAAAAAAAATGATAAAGGGGGGGAAAAGGGGGGGATTTACCTGGTTGTTGCTGCGCTGTCCTTGCAGAATGGACTGTCCCTGAAAGAACTGCATTCCCAGAGCCCCTGGGAGGAAGGGAAAAAACCTGCTTTTTGTAGCAGGGCTGTGCCCCCCAGGAGAGTGGAGTTCCCATTTTGGACTTGTCAGTGTTAGCGCTGGAGTCCCTGTAAAAGTGTAGGGTTGTTTTTTTCGTTTTTTTTAGTTAATACAAGTTTCATTTATTTTTTTTTTACACTGGATTAGATTTAAAAAATTTTTTAAAAAAAATATATTTCAGAAACCCTCCTACTGCTAGGAACTATTTTAAAATACAAAAAATTATTTGTACAAACACCCTGTAACCTTTCCCAGTGCTGTTGGTGCCTGGGCCCCCCCTGCGGGTCGTAACGGGATGTCTTTGACATCCCCTGCCCCAGTGTCACTGCTTTGATGTTTGGTGCATGAACACTGAAGCCAGTGAGCAATGAATGGGAGGTCACTGCTGTGGACACTGATGGGGGATGCTAGAGCTCAGGCAGCATTAGAACAGCGGTGGAGGCAAGTACAAGCTAACATTTCATCTTAAAGGACCATTACGGTTTTTTAAATTTCCTTTAGTTCATTAGAAATGGCTTTTAGGTGCACAGTAGTCCCTCCTTGTTACTGCCTGAACATGACACTCCAGGCAACTGTCTCTGGTTGCTGAAATGCACAGAATGTTTGTGTGACCCGGAAGTGAACCTCTCTATGCACTCCTATAAAAGGTTCAAAGTCAGACTTGTAAGAATGCATAAAGAGCATGACTTCCTGCCAGCATTAAAGGAGTTGTCTCCCTACAGAGTTTCAAAGGATGCATGAATGAAATACTCTGCCACTTCCTGCTTCAGACTGACTCATTTGCATACAGCTTGTGCTTGTACAGCTCCCTGCTGTGCTGTGCATTCAGATGCTAATTAGATCAGATTAGCTTCTCAAACTACTAACAGGACTTCTTATCTGATCCCTCAAACAAAAGCCCTAATTACAGTGCTGTTTATTTTACATAAATGAAGCTTTTTACTGCTGAGCAGCTCAGGACACTGATGAGACCTGTGTGATGACATCACTCACTGCTATCTCATAGAACAAACAGCAGGGGGAGAATTGTTTACAGGTCAGTTACTGAGGGAAACTGAATATAGCCAGGGAGGTCATAAATTCACTTGTATCTCCTTAGGGAAAACAGAGGAACAAAGCAATATATTTGGAAAATGTCTTTATTTGGTGTTCCCTACAATTTGAAAGCTATTCTTTGTAGCGAGAAAACCCCTTTAAAAGCATGGTGTTTTCCAGCCAGAGTGCAGGACATGTGACTTAAACTGTTCCATCAGGCAGAAATCCTATACAGGAAGTCAGGCTCTTTATGCATTCTTACAAGTCTGACTTTGAACCTTTTATAGGAGTGCATAGAGAGGTTCACTTCCGGGTCACACAAACATTCTGTGCATTTCAGCAACTCAGAGAGCAGGTCTCATGACTCAGTGGCAGCAGTGAGAAATCCTATACTCAACTGCAGGTAATCAAAATTACTGGCACTATAGTGTAGCTAAAAGCTATTACTTATGAAGTAAGCGAGGGAGAGTGGGTACAAAAAAAAAACACTCTGGAGTGTTCCTTTAAAGGGAATCTGTCGCCAATTTTTTTTTTTTACTTATTAAATCAATCCCCTGATCCATATTCTTTTCCTCTCAGTCGTTTTTATTTCCTGATTGTAGATTTCTCTATTCGGCGTCTTATGTGATTGTAGGGAAGACATTCTTGCTAGCACTGCTTTAACAGCAGTCAGAGAGATACTTTACAGCAGCTTCATGCACATAGCATTCTCAAGACAGATTCTGTCCCATAGACTTGTACAGGAGTTTTCACTGTGAAGGGAGGGGAGAGGATGAGCTGTGACATCTCCTCTTGTGACTGGTGGATTCTCTTTTATCTATACACAATGGTGTCTCCTTTCAGTGTGACCCTGCTTTTACTAATAATGAGCACACTGCTGAAAAGCTCTCTAAACAGAACAGGAAGTGTCAGACGATTATTAAGCCTAGTGGCCAAAGTAAAAACTGCAGGACTTCAGAAATATTTAAAAAAAATACTGAAAGTGATATGGAAAATTAAAAAAAAACATAACCAAAAATTCCTAAAAAATATGTTTAACATAAAAATGTGAGTTAAACCATAAGTCATTTTTTGATGACACAATCCTTTTAAAGCAGGTTCTAGCAGTAGAGTGGTTTCAAAAGACCTTGGAAAACCCTTTAAAAGCCCATAAATACATCATACAACACCTGTAGTCCTTTTCACCTACCTAACAATCCAGCAGTCAGCAGTGGGTTGAGCAGAGGAGGCATTAGGGTGTTAAGCCTGCCAGGGGCATGTGGCTGTTGGAGGTGGAATGGGCTGTGTGGTTCGGACGGAGGGAGTTTCCCCTCTGATAAGGCAGGTGAGTTAGTGGTTGTAGTAATGGAGCCAGATGCGGTACAGGAGGTATTGATACAGCTCTGAAACAGGAACAGAAATACAATGAAGACATTTACCCTAAATCCATTATCTAAATTGTGTCTCTGTTTTTTCCCACTGGTCCCTCACTCATCAATTGTTTGCCTGAAACTGCATCCAACCATTGACCTCAGCAATCATGATGTGCCATACATGCAGGCACACACCACTAAGGCCCGTGCCACGTTTGAGGAACCCTGCTCCCCTTTCTCGAGGATTTCCCGAACGTTGCACGGCGTGTTACTTTCTGACCCGGTATTGGAGGTCTCCAGCTTACCCAGCATTGGGAGCAACAATGTACTAATCCCGAACGGCTAGACAAATGCCGCAACAAGCAATTGAGTATTCCACAGTTTATTACAATATATGGAAATTTTACATTTGAAAATAAGTGTTAAAGTATATGCACAATAATGATATGAATTAAAAAGTTGCAAATGAATGGCTAAGCCGATCCTGACTTTGATTGTAATATGCGTTGGGAGATTGGAGGCATTTATCGGTTGGTCGGCGTGGTGCTCAAGGTGAAGGATTGCATAAAGTGGTTGTTCTATTCTTTAAAGGGAACCTGTCACATAGTTTATGCCCACCTTGCTGAAGACAGCACAAGCTAGTGTCAGACCTGCTGTTTCCAGCACTGTGCTCCTTTTTCTGTAAGATGCTGCAGTTTTAGAGTATTTACCCCTCAAATCTTATTCATGAGCAGGTGTTAGCCCCGCCCACCAAAGGCTAGCTCCGCCCACTGACAGTTATTCACATGTACCTATTCAAAGTAATAGGTTTATCAGTTGAGGTGGGTGGGGCTAGCCTCAGGTGGGTGGGGCATGAAAAAACTGACTCTTTACGACTCTTTTCTGGATCAAAACTGCAGATTTGAGCATTAAATACACGAAAACTCCAGCATCTTACAGAATAAGGGACACAGCGCTGGAAACAGCAGGTCTGACATTAGCTTGTGCTGTCCTCAGCAAGGGGGCCATTACCTATGTGACAGGTTCCCTTTAACAAAAGGAAATGGCAACCTGTAACGTGTGATCTGCAGGTGAAGACTGAGCAACATTCATAACACATGCTAGTATGATGCAATAGAATAGGAAAAATTCATCTTACCTGTCCAGGGCAGGCAGAGGAGTCAACAGCCCCAAGACTGGCAGCCAGTAGTGCTGAATTCAAAGCCATGAGGGCAGGAGAGGCAGAGACAGGAGGGAACAGCAACGGTTGAAGGGCGTTTTCAGGGAACGTCTCAGGCAAGGTAAGTGGTGTCTCATGTTTCTCAGTTGTGTCATTCTGTGGAGTTGGCAGAGAGTCCAACAAAGGTGCGAGGGATGACAAGAGGGCGCTTTGCTGTTGGTTCTGTGGTGGAAGATCAAGCTGTGGTAGCCCAAGTCCTCCCAGTGGTAAAAGAGGATTGTGTAGTAGAGATGCCATTAATAAAGCCTGCACAGCATTGGAGTCAGGGTCACCCATAGCAGAAGGCAATGCCATAGGTGGGTTTTGGAGTCCCAACAGGCCGAGTTCTGCACTACCCAATAAAGAAGAGGAAAGGAAATTGAGCAAACCTTGGTTAAGAAGCTGTTGGTGCTGATTCAAGCTAAGGGAAAGCGGTAATGACCCCAGCATTGCCAAGTTTAACAGGGCAGGGTAGCAGAAAATGGCATGACATGTTCCTGTCCCAAAAAAGAGAAGCTATCCCCAGCATTCGTCAGAGAACAAGGCAGCTCATTGTTGCCTTCTGCAACATTGCTCTGGGACAAGCTAGGGACAGGAGATTTTGGTACTGGAGACTGACTGGGTCGGCCAGAAGAGGATGCTAGAACAGAAAGAAGGACATTGGTTATACGATTGATGACTAGGTGTCATTTAACATACATACACATCATTTGTACAATCATACTAGAATGTTATGTAATGGAGGCCCAACTATGGGACTAATGTATTGCAAACAGGGAAGACAGTATGTGAAACTAAAAGACATTCTGTAAATTACTGAACATTAAAGGGATTATATGGCAAAAAAAGAAATCACCCGAAATAGGTCCAGGCTAGTTAAACTGAAAAAAAAAAAAAAAAAAATTATACTTGCCTACCTGTCCCCTGCAGCTGCGAAGCTCCCTGACAATCCGCTCCTCTTCACTTCCAGGATCCCAGCCCAACACGCAAAAGAGGCTCATGCTCCACTTACAAGGGAGCGTGATCCTCTCCTACAAGTTGGGACAAGACCCTGTGAGAAGCGGATAGTCCGGTAACACAGGAGCTGTAGGAAAGTATATAAAGTTTTTCACACAGCCTGCCCCCATTTTATGACAAGGCAACCTCTCTATGGTTACAAGCGTGAGCAGCTCTATTAGTATCTGTACCCTCTCCATTTCTGTACCATGTGTCTGGTACCTGATAAATACTGGAACCCTACACCCTCATGCAGAAATCCTCTTGCAAATTCTCTACGTCTAACAGCAAAGCGGTCTATTTTGGACTGTTGGAACGGACTAGTCTACCAAAGAAAAAGATACCAACATGGAACCTTCTGATTTGTACACGACGAACCATGGCTACTTATTGCACTCCCACCACTGCTATATTTTTTTTGTCGTCTCCAGCAAGTCATCTTCAGTCCCTTTGATGCAGCCAATACTACTGGAGACTAGACTTACTCTGAGTCCAACAGTGTTTTAAAGAGAACCTGTCACATTATGGTTATGCCCCCCTTGCTGAGGACAGCACAAGCTGTCCTCATGAGTAGGTGTGAGGCCCACCCACTAAAGACTAGCCACGCCCACCTGTCAGTTATTACCGGGGCTAGCCTCAGGTGGGCGGGGTATGAAAAAATTGACTCTTTTCTGGATGAACACTGCAGATTTGAGCATTAAATGCTCTAAAACTACAGCATCTTACACAATAAGAGAGACAGTGCTGGAAACAGCATGTCTGACACTAGCTTGTTCTGTCCTCAGCCAGGGGGGCATAACCTATGCGACAGGTTCCCTTTAAGAAGCTGTCAAAACACACACAGCGCTGTTAGACCCAGAAATTGTGCAGGATCTCAAGCAGACCCACAGCTCTCCTGACATGTCCAGTTTAGTAAATATGTACATTCCTCAAAAAATGATTGATGGGCTTTTTTGTATCTAATTCTGCATTCTCTTCTGTTCTTCCTCCTGGAAGTGTATGAAGAAATGAGCCCCTTGAGACGGCTAGTGGCAGTGAAATATGCATCAGGGGGTTGAAGGTGGTATCTCATGTTAGTGAGGCTACTATTGTCCATCACATCTTATTGGTATTATCTCTAATGAATATCATTTTGTCCTGTACTGCAAATCTTTAGTATATTTTTAGGCTTAGGACTATTATGAACTTGTGACACGTGTTCTACCACTTACAGATGTGATATTGGATTATTTTCCTCAATAAGTAATTGACCAAGTGCAATACCTTTGACTCATTTCTTTGATCTGGTTCTTTTTATCTTATTTTACGACTTGTGTGGAAATCTGATATTACAGAAATATAGAAAATTCAAGAGTTCACAAACTTGCAAGGACTACTTTGTTAAATGTTAAATGGAAAAAGGCTGGGTAAAAGTGACCTGGAGAAGGACTTGGGAATCCTAGTGGACAGTAAACTTAATTGTAGCAGTTAGTGTCAGACAGCAGCTGCCAAGGCAAACAGGAACATGGGGTCTATTAAAAGGGGCATAGAGGCACATGATGAGAACATTATTCTCCCATTATACAAGTCACTGGTCAGACCACACATGGAATATTGTGTACAGTTTTGGCCACCAGTGCACAGGAAAGACATTGTAGAGCTTGAACAGGTACAAAGGCGGGCAACAAAAATAATTAAAGGCCTGGGTGGACTGCAATATCCAGAAAGATGAGCAAGATTAGGGTTATTTAGTTTAGAGAAAAGACGGCTTCGGGGGGACATAAAACATATGTATAAATATATCAAAAGGTCAATATAGTGATCTCTCTCAAGATTTATTTATACCCAGGACTGTATCCAGAACGAGGGGGCAACCTCTACGCCTAGAGGAAAGAAAGTTTCTACATAAACATAGAAAGGGATTCTTTACTGTTAGAGCAGTGAAACTGTGGAACTTGTCATGGTGAATTCATTAACCGAGTTAAAAAAGGGTTTGGATGCATTTCTGGAGCGTAATAATATAATACATTATAGTGACCAGGATTCTAGAGAGGGGTAGTTGATCCAGGGATTTTTCCGATTACCAGATTGGAGTCGGGAAGGAATTTTTTTCCCTAAAATGAGGACAATTGGCTTCCACCTCATTGGGGTTTTTGCCTTCCTCTGGATCAACACTTTAGCACAACAGGCTGAATGGATGAACGTCTTGTCTTTTTTCGGCCTTACAAACTATGTAACTTTAAATCCGCCACAGGTCTAGACCCTTTTGACTATACCACTTATTAGTTGGCTTAATTAGTGTCAATAATTGTAACAAAATTGTGGCAAGTGATGTTGCATGTTAAGCTATGACCCATTTCCACTAAGCCATGCACATTTTAGTGAAGCCACAACTCCTTGATGAGACACCCTGCAGGAGTATCTTAAAATGGTCTAAAACACATAATAAACGTATATGCCAGTATGTTGGCATAATTGCTTTAGTAAATGTTCTATGTCATAGTGTGTTGCTCTATGAAGAAACCGACAACTGGGTCAATGGGGAGTAACCGTGCACACTGTAAAACCGTCATTGACAAGGGAAATGGTAATTCTCAGAAGGCAAAACAGAGGAATGGCACAATGCAGAGTTCTAAGAAAAGGTGTGCCGCAGTATCCTCCATTGGAAGGATACAAGTACTTACTACAACAGACAATTCAGGAGAGTGGACAGGTCCTTCTGACCTTAATAAAGGACCTTACAATAGAAATATGCAAAATTTTACTGCCAATTTTCGAACCACCACATACATTTTAATAAAATGTGTATTTTCACATAGTATACGCACTGCAGTTAAAGAAAACTTACTTGGATTTGCGCTAGTGGGTGTAGATGGTAACTTCAGTGGTAAAGAAGTCCCTGAGTTCTGCTCTGTAGAAGTCTGGACTAGTTGCCCTACAAGGCCAAGAAGATGGTTGCCGATATCTTGGGAAGATGGAGACAGGCTTGGCGTTTTGCTTTGGCTTGGGGACTCTTCTACTGATAAACGAGGCATTGGAAGAGATGGGGGTGCATGAACAGAAACCGAATGTGAATGGATGGCTTTGGATCTTCCCATGTCATCCTCAATCTGCCCTCCAGTTCCTGTTAACTTTGAATAAGAATTCAATTTAGAGAGTCCGCTAGGGCTTGTAGGGTTGTGCCCACTCACATCCTGAGGACTTGCATGAGGGCCTGGAGAATGTCTTTGTCTTTTGCGCTTCACCAATAAATCCCTTTTCTGGGAGTGGGTCCTGCTGGGAAGGGCCCGACTTTCTTGTGTGACCGTTGTAGAAAGCAAGTATTGGGATTCAGCACTCGGCTGGGTAAAGTGCTAGGGGCTGTGGCTTCAGGTTTGGTTTGATTAGCCATTTGGGCCTTAGCAGCTGCTGTGAGAAGGCTGCTAGCAGGAAAGGAAGCATTGCCTTGCTGACCCAATATGCATCCGAGGGGAAAGCCCAGTAAGCCTTGCGCTGCTCCCAAAGACACCGGTGGTGCTGTTTTATTGCTTTGGTGGGTTAAGGCATGGCTGGCATTTGAAGAGGATCCCAGTTGGGCCTGCCCAAAGGGAGGGAGGCCTTCAAGTATTGCTTTTGGACTGTGGGGCACAGAGCGCTTAGGAGAGCTGACAGGTCGTGGAGATCTTGAGCTTGACCTTATGGGTGCAGGAAAGTGCTCAGAGGAGGCTGAGGAATGGCGGGAACGCTGAGGGGACGGCTCCACACTGCCAGCTGGAGACGAGATGGCGGCTATGGAGGACGTAGGAGGAGAGGGAGATGTGAGAGCGCCACTACGGGTGAAAGGAGAAAATGGAGGGGGTAGGGACGTGGATGAATGGCTGCCTGGGTTGTGTTCAGGAGTAGGGTGTGGGTTCATTAAGGGAACCTGAGACTGAATTAAGGGGGGAGAGTTTAATACATGGTGCTTTGGGCTAGGTGGCCTACAGCTGTGAGAGTCCAAAATACCCAGTGGATCTTTCTCGGGAAAGACAAATGGGCGCCGTGGGCCCTGAACAGATTCTTCAAGCGTCCGCTTGAAGGTGCCACCTGGCACAAAAGTACAAGAATTAAGAGCTAATGGTTTTGGGGACAGGCCTGAAAGTTCTTGACTACATGAGGGGTAGGAAGGCCGATTCTGGGAAGACTTAACTTGTGTAAAAGAACTGGTACACAGCTCATGAGATATGGCTTGTGGAGTCCTTGAAAACACCTCGTAATTACCATTTGATGGCACTGGCGGACAGTTCCTTAAGGCATAGGACTCACCAAGAGGAGCCCCATGCTGCCTGGGTAAGGCAGGTCGCTGGTTGGATCGCAAGTCGGAGTACCTTTCTCCAGGGTGGGGAGTAAAAGTATCTAACTTGTGATCCAGGGGTTTCTCTAAGTGATGAGCAGGCATGTTGTGGGCCTTTTCCATCATTAGTTTGGTGAAAATGTCAGGATCCAGGGAACAGGGGTGTTGTCCCATCTTTGGGCTGGTGGATGTTGAATTGAAGTTCTGACTTGAGCCACATCCTGTCAAATAGAATAAAGATGTGAAAAAAAAAAATGTTTAACCGTTGTATACACAAAACAAACACAATCCACATGTCCATAATTGATCAACTGCTGGATGCAACCAACACTACAAGATTATTATTGAACACTGCACTGGATGAGGTTGCTATTTCTAGTATGTCTTTGATCATAGTGATACTATTTCTCCCTTAGGAGCATGACACTTCATTTATCTATTTCATGGTACTATAGCGTATTGGTGGTTTATACAGGAATATGCTGGGACTACTACTTTGGACTAATGCAGAGAATTTGCAAAACGGATTGTATCCACTACTCCAAATGTCATATAATTCTATGTCACAATATTCTCGGTTTTTTTACCGTGCCTAAGAAAAAAGTAACAACTGCACCCTGCTTATGTGTGACTGAGTTCACTCAGGAAGCAAGAAGATTATAAACTGTATGCCCATTAGGGTGTGTTCACACGGCATCTTGTGTGTGAACATACGCTTTAGTGATGCGTGTCTGGGTCCGTCTGAATGGACCCAGACACGCATCTAACAATGAGCAGTGTGTTTAACGCTGCTGGCAATGTGAAACATGTATCGGTGTTCACATAATTGATCGCCGATGTGTGTTTGCATCAAGTCTGTCCGGTCCGTCTTTCGGATCCGTTCCAAGAACTGACATGTCAATTCTCAGAGCGGATCGGAAAGACGGATCAGACAGATGCAATTTCAACATGCATCGGCGATCACTCATGTGAACGCCGATATGTGTTTCACATTGCCAGCAGCGTTAAACACACTGCTCATTGTTAGATGCGTGTCTGGGTCCATTCAGACAGATCCAGACACGCATCACAAAAGCGTATGTTCACACAGACCCAAGATGCCGTGTGAACAGACCCTTAGGGTAGCAAAATAGAAGACAGTACATTAGCAGAGGAGGTATTGGCAGAGAAGACAATGCAGAATTCTCATTTACCAGCAGCTTGACTTTGTAGTGCAAGGGGTGTACTCTCAATGCTTTTGTATAGAGTTGCAAGGGCTACTATTTTCCTACGATGGTTGCACAGTTTGGTCATGTCCTCCTCAGCCTTCACGTCTTCTGCGCTACGCCGCTTCACCACTGCTCTTGGGTCAAAGTTAAAAACCTGCAGAAAGGAAGATCATAGCATGTATAGCCCTGCATACATGTGATGATAAAGATTTCTGCAAGACTTTCTATTCAGTTTGCACATCAAATATACACATTTTATGCAGATTGGTACCAAAATCATAGTGATCCCTGAGAGGGTAAACAAATGACATACAACAAGGATCTTTGGTTGCCCCGCAGAAGTCAGTCTGAGCAAGCTATTCATAAAAAAAGATATTTTGCAAAGATGGAAACATCAAATTGGTTCCTATGGAAGTAAAATTTAACTTTGTTTCTCAATCAATTTACATAAAGCAATGATCGGTGAGGGACAATAAACATGTAGTCCAGGAGGTAGTGATAAGGAAGGTGACTTGCACCCAGATAATATAGGGCTATGTTCACACTTGTTTTGGCTTTAACCCCTTAAGCCGAACGCCTGAAAAGTAGTTAATGACCAGAACATTTTTTTAGTTTTTGCCTCCTTGTGTTTCAACAGTTGTAACTTTATTTTTTCAATGACGCAGTTGGATGAAGCCTCGTTTTATTCCAGACAAGTTGTACTTTATGGGGGAATAGTTTAAGTTCACTTATAAATAATTGCAATTTTTTTTTTTTTTTTACACCATTCACATTTCACACTTAATAACTTGTTAGATTAAGGCCTCGTTCACACGGCTTATTTTGCCGCAGATTGGCACCGTACTGCGCGCCGGATTTGCACTGCAGTACGGCGCCAATCCGCGGCAGCAATTACGGGAATACACAGCTCTCAAAGAGAACAGTGGAATCCGCGGCTCTCCCCGCTCGGACGAATCCGCCGCGGGGGGAGAAAGTGACATGCACATTATTTACGGCGCGGACGCGCCGTAAACAATGCATTGTCTATGGGGCCGGGAGCGGCGCCCCCGCCGCGCTCCGGCCCCGCCCCGCCCCTTATTCACGGCAGATTTGTGAGCTCAATACGGCTCACAAATCCGTCAGGAATAAGCCGTGTGAACACGGCCTAATTCTACAGGTTATTATGGTTGTGTGGATACCTAATATGTGTAGGTTTTTTTGTGTGTGTAATATATGCACAATTATTTTTTATTAAATATTTATTTGTACTTTATTTTCTTAATTTCTTTACACTTTTTATGTTTTTTTCCTTTTTTTTTTTTTAAATCCCATGAAGGGAGAACTGTTTTACTTTTTTTTTTCTTTTACACTTAGTAATGTATTAGTACATTTATATATGCTAATACATTATAATCTGTGTCAGTATGACACAGGCAGTGATCAGGACAGCACACAGTCTGTCCTGGTCAGTGGCTTATTACACAGACAGCCCTGGGGCTACTCTAGGTCCCCAGGGCTGACTGTGCAGCCATTCCCCTGCTCTGTCGGGTCACCGGGTGTTCCGATCACCCGATAGAGAAGGGAAACCCTTTGATTGCGCTGCGGTGACGATCCGCCGCAATCAAAGGGTTAAAGCACCGGGGTGCGGAGGTTTCCCCCGCTCCCCGGTGCTCATAGGTGCTGCGCTGGGATAAGGGCCGTGTAGTACGCCAAAAGACGTCGCTGCAGACAAACGACCCGCACCAGCCGACGTCTAAAATCGGCGGGCAGTTGTTAAGGGGTTAATCCATAACGGAATCCAGAATGCTCTGCTTAATTAGTTACATGAAAGATACAAATGATACCTGATGGACCCCAATAACTTACAGTGAGGTCCATCAGGGTCCAGGACGATGATGAAAACAACACTGCATGTGGTCTCTGACACCGATATGAAAGGAGCCTCTTGACATGCAAAGCGCTCACCTTATAGATGTTCAGGGGACACTCCAGCCCACACTTACAAGTTCCATCAGTTACCAGGTAAGTCCGCAACTGATCCATAGAGGTAAGAATTGTACCACTTGGACTGCAACACAACACAGACAAAACATTAACATGATTTTTTTATTTCATATTTTTTTAAGATTTTAATTTTGTGCTGTTATTTTGTAAACAAAACTTTTTTCACTTCTGATATCCATGTTATAACAACAAGAATAGTACTATCAACCACACAAAGTCTTAGACTAAGGAGAAAAGAAATACAACAGCAAACTACACAGTCGAGTCACATTATTATGACCACCAGCTAATATCCAGAGCAGCCATTGTGTGCAGCATGGACAGCAGCTAGACGGGTGGGAAGTGACTCAATAACGTCTTGGTAGGTTGTCGCAGGTATCTGGGGCCATAATGACTGCATCACACAGCTGCTGGAGAAGAGGAGAGGATTCAAAGAGCAAATAAGATAATAGTGGTTCCACAGATGCTCAATTGGGTTCAAGTCTGAGGAATTAAGGGGCCAGGGTAGTACTTGGAAGTTCTTGGTTATGCTCTTCCAACCAATGTTGGACGTTAGTAGCCATGTGACATGGTGAATTGTCCTGCAAGAAGATCTGATTCGCCCCAGGAAAGACAATCAGTATGTATGGGTATACGTGATCTGCAAAAGTAAATTCATACCCAACTTGGGTAAGAGTGCCTTCCACATGGATGAGTGGCCCATAGAATGCCACAAACACATTCTCTACCACCAGCTTGTGCTCTTCCAGCAATAGCTGCAGATTGCTTCATGCAGGGCTGTGGAGTCGGCAAGCCGAAGCCCCGACTCCGACTCCTCATTTTCCCAAACCTCCGACTCCGACTCCCTCATACCCGGCGCATGTTTAAGTGATAACTTTACTGTAGTAAAATGGTCCCATCAGGCTGTTTAACACCTTATGGATACAATAATCAAGCTATTTAGCTAGAACAGACACGACACAGCTAAAGGGTAACAATGTTTGATCTTTTGAACACTTGTGGGTACAACTGAAGAAAAAACTCTATTTTGTATCCAAGTCCAGTCTGCACCAACATTGGGAATGTGTAGAAGAGACCTGCGATCAGATTTTGGTCAAGATAGTGCTTGAAATCTGATCCAGAGCCCAGAAGTTCAGGCAGAGCTGAAAACCAAAAGGTGGATTTCCCAAATACTAACAAAAATAATAAAAATTAACATTTAATTTTTTAGGAGCAAAACCGTAACAATGCAGTTACAGGAAAGAATCTGCAGAACTAAGCAGATGCTAATACTTGCAAGTCACATTTATGTATAAGATAGATAAGATGATGTATGTAAAAATTACAGTAGCCTCATGTACAAAGCTGTAGTGGATGGTGAGAGATGGAGCCTGAAAGTCAAAAGTTTAAACATTTTACCATTTTGCTTCTCAGTGTAAAATATATTTATTGGATGTGACTTTAGGACACAAAAACATTTTAAATATGCAAAACACTGCAGGAACATTTGTGGAGTCTCTGAATTTGTTCTGAGAAATAGTATTTCCTCCATCAGATCCTGCATACATGACCTCACATCTGATCTCCTTATTTCCCAAACCTAAAACGGCTTCTTTTACACTAATTTGGGGTTGGGGGAAAGGGGGCGGTGACCACGGGGGAAACCTCTCTAACAATGCGGGGGTAAAAAAGGAATTTTCCCTCGCCACAGTCAGTTTTGAAATGAATGGTTGAACTCTTTTTTAACTTCTTTAAAAAACGGGAAAAAAATTTTTTTGCTGAAATCTGCCCTCCCCTGGGGGGAAAAATTTTTTTCCCCGGGGAAAGCGCTTTGCCTGCCCCAATGCCCATAAAATTACACTCCTCATGTGAAGGCTGAAGAAATGGGAGCAGAAAGAAACGGGCCGACCCCAATTTCCCAATTTTTTTCCCTTTGGGCATCGAACAACGGGAACCCAACTTATTATTTTTTTTTGGGGAGTTGGAGTCGGCCCCTTTTTAAAGGGACAACCCCAACCCTCCTCCAAAATAGCCACCGACCCCCGATTTCCACAGCCCTGATTTGCTTGTGCTATGAAATTTCTCGCCGGACTCGTCAACATCAATCCTTGCATTAAAAGTTAAAAAACATTTTCTCGGGGAAAGGAAAACCCTTTTGCCAATCGGGTGGGGGTAAATTTTCCGATACTCCCCCCAAAAAAATTTAAGCATTCTCTGCCATTTTTAAAATTTGGTTTTTAATCAAAAGGTGCAGTGACCACCGTCGCTTTGGGGGCCCCCTTACACAGTAGGGTTAAACTGAACCGGGCTTTTTTAAATACAGGGAATTTTTTATCCCCCTTTGGGTCATTTTGACAGTGACCCTTGTTCAAACTGTATTTTGTCAGCCCTCCCTCATGCCCCTTTAGTTCTGACGTACCCCTTTCCCACGGGCAAGGGGCACATGGTGTCTGCATTTTAAAAGTTTTTTTTTTTGGGGCAATGCGCCACATGTCCCACATTAAAAACTGCAAGAAACGGGGGCCCCACATGTATGAAAACTGCCGGGTTTTCTAAAACGCACTTTTTTTCCCCCCATGAAACCCAAATAAAGTGCGCCCCCCTTTAAAAATTTCCCAAATAGGGGCCGGGAAAAAATTTAAAGGGGGGGGCACCCCCCTTTTTGGGGGGTTGCTATGGGCAACAAAAAAGTCTAAGACCTAGATATTTTCCCATACATGTGGCCCTAGGTCCACACGGGAAACTGAACCCCCAAAGGTGGCTTTTGAACCTTTTCAAACTAGGGGGTTTTCAAAAACCCCTGCCACCTTTATCCCAATAGCCAAAAAATTAAACCCCCTTTTTGAAAAACTCGGGAAAATTTTCCCCCCTTTTTAAACCCTAGAACAGCAATTAGTTTAATGTGTTGCATCACACCCCCCAAAAACAGCTAAAGACTTCCTTTATAACAACATACTGGGGGAAGTAAAAAAGTAGGAAGTGTTCATAATAATGTGACTTAATTGCTTATAAAAAAAAAAGTTGGTTTTATCCCAGCAAGAAAGAAGAAATGTGAAAGGAATACTGTAAGTGGCTTAAAGGGGTTTTCTCACCACAATGATTAGCTTTAAACATGTAAAAAAAAGGGTAAAATAAAAAACAATTAAAAAATAAAATTTGGGGCCCCTTTTTTTGCTTTTTTTTTGGGGGAGAGAGAAGATTTTTTAATTTACTCCCTTTTATCCCACAATTTTTCTCGGGTTACCCACCATCCCTCTGTTTCCCATTGCCCAGCAGCTTTTCAGACCAGGGGGAAACCCCAAATCTCTGCGTGTTTTATCAAAAAAACCAAAAAGGGTTTGTTTATCTAGGTTACGGACAAACTTTAACCTTTTTAGAGCCCCTTTACCCTTTTGTGCACTGCTATTTACAAAGTTCCTGCACTTATGTCACTTTAATAGGCTCAGCTAGAAATAGCAAAGGCTGATGTGTCAATCACTGCTATAGAACCACACACAGCCTAACTAAGAAGTATGAGTTTGGAGTTGGCTATGAAAAGCAGGCTCTATGAAACAGCATGGTGAGAACAACCCTTTAATATGCAAAGAAAATGTCAAAACATCACACTGTAACCTTCTTAGATTTCATTTTTTTCTAAATGTCGTCTAGATTTTCTTATGTAAAGTTGAAGTATGTCTAATGTATATTATACACCAGTGATGGTTTCTAAAACATCCCAAAACTATTTTAAAAACCCTAAAAAGCTCCCAATAACCATGTAAAAGCAGGTCTGAGGGGGAAAATTTAAACCTGATATACACCACAGTGCCTGGCTCCATCCTCCTCTGCCAACCAATGGGCACTTGGACCATCGGGACCCCTCCATAGTTATCTCCTCCTCCACTTTCACTGCCGCCATTCATTTTGTTCTCTCTTCTCTCTTGTACCTACCATACCAAAACCTAACATCACAAACCAACTCCACAGAATTACTGTAAGAATCACTCAATTATAAAGGACTAAAAGGCTTGTCCGGCAATTTCAAAAAAAAAAAAAAAAAGTCATATGGGTTTACCTGAGTCGGGTAGGAAAACACCCCACAAAAAATTTTTTCTACACTTTGGGGGGAGAGGGGGGGGGGGGGGGGGGGGGAAAAGGGCCCACAAAAATTCCTTTAGGCTAACCGGGAGCCTTTGGCTATGTTCACAGGGGGCAAATTTTTGGGGGGCGACATTTAACCCCCAAACGGCGCGGGGTGTGTTTGGGGGGTTGGGGGGGGGGGGGGGGGGGGGGGGGGGGGGGCGGGGTCGCCGGCCCCATAGACTCCCCCTTTAAACTCAGGGCTGTTTTTTTTTTGCTGAAAAAAAAAGCATGTCACTTATCCCCTGCCGCGACAATACGATCACATTGTAAAAAGGCGGGAGAGGGGCTAATCCAAGTTCCTATGGAAACTTTTGGTTTAACCCCTTTTTGGGCGCGCAACTCACTCATATTAAAAGCGAAAATACCGGGAAAAATGCACGCCGAAATGGGGCCCGGGTTGAACATAGCCTATGGGGAAACGTTCACACATTTTTTTTTTAATTTTTTTGGGGGGGCGGATTAGGCACATCGCCTCAAAAAAAGCATTAAAAACAGTAAAATGACCGTCATTGATTGCTATTTAAAATGAGACTTTTTAAACTGAATTTTCTGGAGTATATCTGGCGTGTGCTGTAAGCACCGACAAAAAATTGACCAGTCAATTCTTTGAGGCATTTTACGTGCCAACCTGACATTCATCATTGTTTCCTCGTCAGAATCCTATGGCAAGGAAACAACACTGAAAGTGTCAGCTCCAAAAAGAAGTTGTGTGAACCTAGCCTTTTTCGTCTCCCCGGGAAGCCCTTTTTTTTTGCCCACTCCCTGGCCTTCTTGTGCTGTTGCCTGCCCTCTCTGCAACTGAGCAACAGCATTTCCTTTGCTGTGCTTTGTGTCTCTTCTTCCCAAGCTAAGTCTCAATGCATGCCCCCAGTATCCTCACCTTATATTGTAAACTGTGGGTTGGGAAAAACCAAAAAAAGTGTGGCCACAAAGCCCGCCCCCAAAAAAAAAAAACCCAAACCCCCTTTGGTTCCCCTTGATCTTTGGGCTCAACACAAAGGGTGCCTTTCCCCCAGACCGGGTATACAGAACTATTTTGGGTTCCCCATCATCAAACAGCTGCAGGAAGCCCACAGAAAATGTAACAAGAGTACAATACAAAGTGCCAAACTTTGGGAGACAAGATAGTTGGAAATTTTTTTTTTCCCCACTAAAGACAGAGGACAAAAAATGAAAACCCCGGGCAAAGGGGAAAAAAATTTATTATAGAAGTTTTTTCCCCCACCCCCCTGCATGTAAATTTCTAGACCCTGGGCAGAAAAGGGGACCCCTCTCTCTTTGGGAAGGCAACCCCTGTAGGGGTGTAAAGGGTTTAAAGATTGCCCCTTTTGGGACCTCAAAGGGGATTTTACATATAACAAGGCCCTGAACGGAAGCGAGCTAGCCCCTATTGGGGTTAACCAAATTTTTTTTTTTCTTTTTTTTTAGGGAAGCCCAGCTCGCGCCGGGCTTCAAAAATTTAAAAAGAAAAACCCTGGTTGTTCATCGGGCCCCGAAAAATCTTTTGTAAAAAAGGGAAAAGATTTATTCGATCCCGAAAAAAAAACCAGAGAATTTAACCAATTTTTAAAGGTTTTTTAACTCATAAAGTCCCTTTGGGAAAACGAAAAAAGATTCAAACCCCAAACCAAATATGCGCATCGGGAAAAACAGGGTGTTTTGGGGTTTTTTTTCCCCCATCATTTTGCAAAAATAGCTGTTTTTGGGGTTTTGAAAGGCAATATGCAGATAAGCGATACAGGCTTGGCATGAATCATTTTTCCCTTTTTTAAACTAGGAAAGACTACATCCCCAAAAGAGGGGGGACTTATAGCGCTCATTTTCTTTCCCCTAATGGGTGGGTTATATATAAATTGGGCCCAAAGAGGGGCAAAAGGTAACTTAAATCCTCACACCCTACATGTTGCCCTCTCTCCAAAAAGACCCAAATTTCCCTTTCCCGAGCCACCCCGGGCCCCCCAGCCCCCAGTAAGCTCTGCACCGATGAGGGGCAAACCCCCGAAACAGCTGTCTGCAGATGAGCGATACTGGCTTTTACATTAATTTCCTTTTTTGCTTTTCCCAAAACTTTCTGAGGGCCCCAAGCAAAATTTAAATGGGTTAAAATCCATAGCGGAAACAAAAGGTGTTCAAATCTTTCCCATAAAGCCTTGGTTTTTAGACCCTGGGGCCCCTAATACCTACTAGTGAGGGTTTCATAGTTTTGCACTTTAAAAAAAGGGGAAATTTTTCCCCACTGCCCTTTTCCCCAGTCATGGGCCCTAAAAGGTTTACTCACTTTTTCAGCACATGCAAGTGTTTTCTCAAAACCTTTTGGGGCCGGGAAAACTTTAAAATGTCATGGCACAATTAAAAACATGTCGTAACCCCGCCCATTGCGGCACAGTATGGGCGTTAGGTCTGCATGCGATCCTCACGGCCCAGCATGGCGCAGTCACTGTGGGTCAGGTTCCCGTGGTGGGAAGAGGGAGAGTTGGGCGTCCTTCACCTGCTCCCTTAGTGTTGCTTTGGAGCTGTAAGATGACTGCGCTAGAATTGCTAGGGTTCCATCTTTTCTGCAGAAACAAATAAAAAAGTGTAACCCAAATTTTTTTTTTGGTTTTAAAAAACCCCTGTAAATCATAGCTGGGGCTCTTTACTCCGGGCGATAAAAAATAGCCCTGTTCTCTTTTTTCTCCCTCCCCTTTTAAAAATAGGGAGTGCTCTGTTACCAAATCGTATAACATAGCAATGGCTCTTTTTTACCATCCTTTTAACAAAAGCAAAGTGCTCCGGGGGGGGGGGGGGGGGGGGTTTTCTCGTCTAAACACAGCAAGTACTTGTTGCTCATTCCCTAAGAAAAAAGCATGTTTTTCCCCCTGTTACTCAGTCATAACATAGCATGGGGCTCTGTTTTCTCCCGTCGTATAACATAGCAAGTACTCTGTTTTCTCAGCGTAAAACATAACAGTCCTGTGTTAAATCAGTCGAGGCATAGCAAGTACTCTGTTTTTTTTAGGTTTGGGAAAAACATAGCATGTATTTGGTTACTCCAGTTACAGAACAGCGGAGATCTTTCCTAAAGTTCACTGCGCACTTTGGCTCAAGTGTTAAATCCGTGGCCACCATGCTGCCGACAGCTCTGCACAACAAAGGTCTAATGCACTATTTTCTTAGCACAATACTCACCCTTGAAGGCCGCGTCGCCCGGTTCTTTAGAGCCACTCATACCTACGACTTCATAAGCATTAGCAATGGCTATGCAGGCGGCAGCCTCATAATTATCACATGGCTCTCTAAGCAGCCATACGCAGACCTGCAGGCGATAACCTCCCCCTGCCCTCACCCAGCTGATTACTGACAGCTCTCCATGAAACCCCCCTGCAGAAATAGCCGGCCAGGAACCTGGAGTGTGGACTCCAGCAGAGAGCCCAGGGCTGTTTCCGCTGCCATATTGGTTGGTGATAAGGGAGTAAGGTGCTTGTGTCAGTGTGTAGTGTGACTGCATAGACAGGGCTGGGAGTGGATGGAGGGGAAGAAAAAGCTCATCCTCCACACTCTCTCGCCTCCAACCAGATGAAATAACCAGGCCAAATAGCCTGCCCGCCAGTAAATTTATATTTATTACACACAGGTAGAAAAGCAGTCATTACCACAAGACAGAAAAGGCATCTGGAGGAGGAGTCGGGAAGGAGGGGGTCAGCCGGGATTAACCCCTCATCACCCAGAGGAATGTATTACCTCCATACCCTGGCACATGATGGTGTGCATGCTAGTTTAGGCTTCTGCACACCAATCTGTACCCACAATCCGCTTTCACTTTCACACTACAACCTGCTATGCTGCACATGCTGCCTGGACACATTCACTAGTAGAGAAGAGGCAGGTGGAAAGAAGGATGTGCAGGAATTATTCTTACCCCTACACTAGGGGCTAGTAGTATAATGTTGTACTGTGTTAGCCATAGAAAGTAGTAGAAGAGTGAAGAAATCAGGCGACACCTTTTAGAGGCTGAGTATATTTGATGGTGAGCTTTCGCGAGTACTAGCTCTCTTCTGTAGACATATATACATATAACATCATGTCTGAAGAAGAGAGCTAGTACTCTCGAAAGCTCACCCTCAAATATACTCAGTCTCTAAAAGGTATTGCCCATTGTCCATGAGCCAAGTTTGGAGGTGCCAGTAAGAGGAGCTGGTGAGCTTGTGATCAGAAGTGATCTGCCTCCTTGTGGATTTTATGGGGGGCCTCTTTCTAGACCAGCTGCACAGAAGATTACCGAGAAGCAGTTAGCAGTACTTCATTCAAAATATCAGAAAAATTGCTTTAACCCCTTATGGCCTATAATGCACTGCTACATCATGGAGGCATTAAAGGGCTTATCTCACTACATTGATTTGTCCTGTGTTCTTGGTTTCATTTTGAATTCAGGGGTGTGTTTACTGGCTTACACTAGGCTGCAGTAGAAGCCAGGTCTGAAGCTAAAGCGACCAGTGCTGGAAGCCTATCAGAAGAGATCAAACAGGTCTGTAGCTATAGCGATCTGAGGAGCTGATGCAGCCCATACAAGAGGGGATATCTTAGAATAGGTAGGACACTGTTAATGGACATATATTGCAAAGTGACTTGTTTTTGCAAGATCTTTCACGTAAAATGTAATCATTGTAGTGAAACAACCCCTTTAATGGCCTATGATACACTGCTACATCATGGAGGCATTAACCTTCCTACCGCATGGTCATAATTTTTTGGCTCTTCATCCTCCCACCACCACCTTGCCACAGCCATAACTTTTTTTTTTATTTTCCCCATCTACATACACATATTCGGACTTTTATTTTAATTGACAAGAAGTACTTTTAATGGCGTCATTGACTGTACAATAGAATATACTGAGAAACCGTGGGGTGTAATGTGAAAAAAAAAATGTACTTGTGTGTATCAAGATGGCGGTTCTATTACTTCCTGCCCTGGCAATTTTTTTTTTTTTTTTTTTTACTTTAATCGAAAAAACAAAAACATCGCCCCAGGGGTTAGGGGAATGCGACAAAAGGGGCCCACTCACACGGCACAGGAAAAACCTTTGGTTTATCCCGACCGTATTTTTTCCTTTTTTCGGCTCATGCCCCGGCCGCCGGGGGACGGTTTTTTCTCCCCCGGTTTTGCGAAGAAAAACCCCCCCCCCCAATTAACAAACCCATGTCATTTTTTCAAATAAATACCCCAGCCTCACAAAGTTTATCATGTTTTTTTTTAAATATGCCAATCCCAAAACTGTAATCCCTGAAAGGAAATAATGAAGATAACATTTGAAAATTTGCCGGGTGGCTTATATTTATAATTTATTATATATATATTATATATTAAAATTTTATATAATATATTTATTTTTTTCCCTGATGGGGTCCCTTTTAAATTTTTTTTTTTGGGGGCAACAGGGGAAAACAGATGACTTTTAGGGCTTTCCTGGCTCAAAAAGCGGTCCAATATTTAAAGGGGCTGCCCTCATTTCTTTTGTTTTTCATCTTACCTCATTTCCTGTTTTTTTGGGTTTTCTTTTTTTAAAATTCGGGGGGTGTTTACTGGTTTAAAATTAGGCTGCAGCAAAAAAAGGCCGGGTCTGTAGCAAATATCGACCAGCACTGGGGCCTATAAGGGAAAATCAAACAGGTTGTACCCTCTAGAAAACCTGAGGGTGATGCCCCCGTAAAGGGAGGGGAAATATCTAGGAATAGGTAGGACACTGAAAATGGACCTTTTATTGAAAAGAAAATTTTTTTGCAAATCTTTAACTAAAAAAGGGAAATTCCTTGTAGTGGAGAAAACCCCCTTTTAAGGGGGGGTTGGGATCCAATGTGTCACCCCCAAGTTTTTGGCGTAGAATAAAAAAGTTCCTGCAGGGGAATTTTCCCGGGGGTCTTTTTCCCGATGTGGTAAACCAAAGCACTGTACCAGAGGGAAAGAAAAGGGAGGTTTGTCAGGCACGAGAAAGAAGATCAGGGCGGGGAAGAAAAAACAAATCCCGTTAGGGGGTTCAGAAACAAGCTGATTTTTCCAAGAAATCCAAAAATTTTCCCAAAAAAAACCCCCACAAAGACATAAACCCAAAACTAGAGGCAATTTGGGGGGTGGGGGGTGACCTTTATATACCCTTTAAAAGGGGGTTTTCCCCAAAAGGGGAAAAATTTCCCCTGCACGTCACTCCCAGCTAGCTACAAGCCAACCGTGCTTTTTGGAAGAGGGGGGAAGGTCTTGGGAGGCCTTTTTCCTTTCCCACTTCCTTATGAGTCAGATATAACCAAAAATGTGGTGCTCGGCTTTTTTTTCGAGAGCTCCATAGAAGGGGAAGGAGGATGGCCGCAAGTGTAGCACTCCTAATTCTCATGCACGATTGGCTCGGAGCTAGCTGGGAGTGACGTGCAGGGGACTTTATCTCAAAGTGGAACCCCTTTTTTTGCAGGGGCCCCCAGGCGGGAAAAAGCCAAAGGGGCCGAAAAGAGGGGTAGGGGACCTAAGGTCCTGGAGAGAGGGACGCTGCACAGTGCGGCAAGAAGGTCCACGGCTTGGGAAAGAGGGAAAAAGGGGGGCCCCCCGGCCCGGCGTCACAAAAAATGCAAAAAAAGAGAAAGGGGTTTAAAAGGGAAAACATGCAAAAGTCCCAACCCCTTTACATTTTCCCCGCAAAGGCAGAGAAAAATTGAGTCGATTTAGACGGCGCCCGGGAACCCCAAACTTGTTCATCACTGGCAAAAATACATAAAGGGCGACGTAGGAAAAAAGGGGGTTTTTTATGAAAAAATAAGCGCCCGATTGTCCCTCGGGTTTCCCTAGGGAACCAGAGATCAGCTTTCATTTTTCCATAGCGGTAAAAAAAAAATGAAAAAAAAAAAAAAAAATAAAAAAAAATAAGAAAATTTGAAAAAAAAAAAAAAAAAATCGGAAATCTTCTTATAAAAAATTTTAAATTTTTTATTTTTCTAATAAAATTTCAGAGGGTGGGCCACAGCGGTTTTTTAATAGAGGGAAAGGGGTTTTCTCAAAATGCGTTTCATGATGATGTTTGTTTCCATGTGGGTTTTGCATTAAAGGGGGGGGGTTTTTTGAACCTTAAAGTAAGTGGACTATCCTTTTAAGATGACCTCCATAATTTAAGCGTTGATATATTTCACTCCTATTCTGTATCACACTCCGCAATCTCGCGTGAAAAACTGAAGCATCCAATATTTTACATAACACCTCCAGAAATAAATCCACACTGTGACTTGTGCATTCAAGAAGAAGGAAACCAGAGAAAGTCCTGAACAAGACTCAGAACGGTCTCTTTTGTACAAAACATCTGGATCAGCAAGAAGGGCTTCTAGTCTGTTCATGTGGACAGAAGTGTGTTCATTCACTGAAACCAAACAGAGATCTTCAAAATGGCGAGGAATTGATACTAATACACTGAATAAGCTGAATATACACAGAACCATAGATCCCAATATTAAAGAGATTGTCTCACCACGCTGTTTCATAGCGCCACCAGCAGTTTTAGATTAATGCTTCCTGTCTCTACCTGGTTAGGCTGTGAGTGGTTCTATAGCAGGGATTAGCATATCAGCTCCGTATTTATAGTTCTAATTACACTAACATGACATCAGGAGATCTTATCTATAGTGCAGAGAGCTACATAACTCAAAGTAAACAATCAAAAGGAATTACTCTCCTTTGTTTGTTAGAGAGAACACACTCTGTTCTCAAGCTGCTGGTGTCCCATGTGCCAACCTGTGGTGAAGTCATTCTATGCTATTAGAGAAGACGAAAAGCAGAGAGAAGGGGAGAGCAGATGGGTAACCCAGAGAAACCCGTGTGCACTCAGAGCTGATAAACTCTCTCCTATCTTCTTAACAAAGCAACATATTTGGAAAAAGTCTTTATTTACCGTTCCCTACATGTTGAAAGGTAATCTCTGTAGTGAGACAACCCCTTTACCTCATGGACCAATGTCCAATTACTAACAAGGTGGTTGGCAAATAAGATGACTGAATGGAGCAGGAGCTGCTCTCCTCTACACTGGTGAGTGGTTGGGTGCGGTATCTCTCTCCCTCAACCCCCTCACTTGCTGGTATGTCAGTGTCTTGTATAGTATACTTAGGTGTCCAGTCTCCCTCTATTGGCCCTCATATACAGTGGGTACGGAAAGTATTCAGACTCCTTTAAACTTTTCACTCTTTTTTTCATTGCAGCCATTAGGTAAGATCCAAAAAAGTTTATTTTTTTGCTCATTAATGTACACTCTGCACCCCATCTTGAAAGAAAATAAACAGAAATGTAGATATTTTTGCAAATTTATTAAACAAGAAAAACTGAAATTTTCACATGGTCATAAGTATTCAGACCCTTTGCTGTGACACTCATTTTTAAAATCCATGCTGTCCATTTCCTTGATCCCCCCTTGAGAGGGTTCTGTCCTTCACTGGAGTCCAGCTGTGTTTAATTAAACTGATTGGACTTGTTTAGAAAGGCACACCCATATAAGCCCTCACAGTGCATGTCAGAGCACATGAGAATCATGAGGTCTAAGGAACTGCCCAAGGAGCTCAGAGACAGAATTGTGGCGGCGAGGCACAGATCTGGCCAAGGTTACAAAAGAATTTCTGCAGTATTCAAGGTTACTAAGAGCACAGTGGCCTCCATAATCATTTAATGGAAGAAGTTTGGGACAACCTTCCTTGACCTGGCCTTCCAGCCAAACTAAGCAATCATAGGAGAAGAGCCTTGGTGAGAGAGGTAAAGAAGAACCCCAAGATCATTTGGGGCTGAGCTCCAGAGATGCAGTAGGGAGATGGGAGAAAGTTCCACAAAGTCACCTAATCACTGCAGCCTCCACCACTTAGGGCTTGATGGCAGAGGGTGCCGACAGAAGCCTCTCCTCAGTGCAAGACATGAAAGCCGCATACAGTTTACAAAAAACACATGAAGAACTCCCAGACTATGAGACATAAGATTCTCTGGTCTGATGAGACGATGATTGAACTTTTTGGTGTTAATTCTAAGCGGTATGTGTCAGGATGGATTTGATTTAAATCTAACTGATTTAAATCACGATTTAAATCACGATTTAAATCACTAGTCAGTAAGGCTTGATTTAATCAGTGATTTAATCAAAGTTTCTAAAACTGTTCTTGCTATTTTTTTAAAATGCAAGTAGATGAAGAATTTTTAGAATCACTTTTTATATTACTTTTTTCTCCCCCGTTTAATGGGTTAATCATTCATATTTGGAAAAACCATGTTCTGTTGTACTTAGGAAGGAGAAAAATAATCCTGACCTTAATAACAATTTAAATAGATTTATTCAACTGAAACTTATAACATTACAGCATAAGTTATTTGCTTAAACAAACATCCATGTTTGTTAACTAATTTGGCTAAACAAATTTTAATTTTATTTTAAGAAACTAGACTGTCAGCCCAGCCGACACATGAAAAACTTAAATACTACTGGGCGCTGCTGTCCTCTGTAGCTCACTTGTCGTATCTTCAATCATCATCTTCTTTTTTGTTCCTATTCATAATCTGGAAAAGAAAAACAAGCTTTTCCTGCTTTTATTGGTCCCCCTCCAAAAAAAAAAAAAAATA
>JAODAL010006989.1:0-129029 GCA_025379985.1 Phyllomedusa bahiana
TTTTTCCTTTTTTGTAAGTACTTTTTAATGTGAAATGACTGTATGTTCCCCTTAAATTTAAAAATGCTGCGGAATTTTGGGGCACATAAAAATAAAGTTTATATTTTATTATTACGTAAAGGAGCTTTAACAGCTGATCGGGGGGAGACTCCTAGCGGCAGAGAAGGGTGTTGGATTTTTCCCCAAAACTAATCTTCCGGAGCTCGGCTTTTCTGGCTTTTTTTTCAGACCAATGGGGAGATAATTTTTGGGTTTTGCCCTTCTTTCGTTTGGGTTTACTGGTGTAAAAGGGAAAAAGGGGCCCCATGTCTGTAGAATCTCGAGCCATTTTGGGGTGAGGTGCAGACAGTTGTGTTTTATCCTTGTTAAAAATTAGTTGACAGGAAACCCCCAGTAGTAGGGATTTGTTGTCCCGAAAGCCTTTGGGTGAAGGGACAAATTCTTTGCGTCTGGCATTTTGCCCGCAGAAAGGTCAGGGAAAATGAAAGTCTTTGAATCTGTCCGGGTAAAAAAACTCCTTTACGCAGACCTGAGAAGTTTGGGTCCTTTGTAGGGAAAAAGTGTATCTTAGCTATACCCTGGAAAAGCGGGGGGATATATGTTTGGGTTTAGGGAGCCCTGGGGATTCTGTCCACCGGAGATCAATTGTGGCCTCTGGGAGGGCTACAGCAATAATCCGCAGGAAAGCCATCAGCATTTCAGAAGTGATTGATTCAGGGATGCCTCGTATGCGGACTTTTAAGATCTGGGGGATCTATTTTCTAATCGGGGACTTTGGGGAAACCCTGCGACTTCGTCTTAAAGGGGCAGAATGCAAGTCGTGAGGAGATTGTGAGATTACAAATTTTGCCCTTTTTTGTTAAATATATCTTTCTGGAGACAAGAGTTTGTATATTCCCCTCTGAATCAACATCACTGTTTAAAAGTCTTTTGAAGATGTTTTTTAAAAAGGGGGGAGAAAATTGCGCAGTGTACCTCAGTAGGGTTGGACTGCCCGGGCCCTCCTGTTGCCCGAGTCGAAAAAGTTCAGCATGAGGGAGTAGCGATGAAGGAGAAGGCTCAGAGCACCTCAAAGGGGATTGGGAGAGGGGGGGGTTTGGGAAGAATTCTGAAAGTTTTGGCAGGCTTTTTAGGTGTTTTTTTTTTATGTGCTCCCCTTGTATAGATAAAGGTTGAAAAGATTTGTGACCAGGGAGTAGGTTAGATCAAATTTAGACCTTAGAGTAAGGGGAGATGTTTTTTTTTTTCCCTCCTTTTTCCCTTTTTTCCCCTTTTCCCTCGAAACAAAAAATGGTTAAAGCAAAGGGACAGATGATGTCAGCACCCATTCATCTGTAGATTATATGATGAGAGCTATGTGGAGAGGATTCTGAGTTATGGAAGAATTTATTAATATGCAGCTGGCAGTGCTGATATGAGACAGATGTAGCTTGTCTTAGCACTTTGCTGAAGAGAGGGGCTGGTTAAGAGACAGTCATTAGAGTGTTTTTTAAAATAAAATGAAGGACGACCTGGTGGGAAATTAACACCCCCAAAGACAGATAATGAAGAGCATGTATGTTGGGGGTTGAAGCAGACCAGTTATAATGGCTGTCCTCCGGGGCCTTCGTGGGGGAAGAAACCTGCGGGTTTTTTTCCCAAAGGGGGGGAGAAGTTTTCCCATGGGGGTGACCAAGTCTGGGGTTTTAATCAGCAAGAGCCTTTAGAACTGTATAAGCAAGGGTCAGACTCGGGGGTTTTCCCCTCAGAAAAGGCTCTTGGGGGTTTGTGTTTTTCAAACTGCGGCGTTGACCCTAGCTGGGGGGAGATGGTGCCTGCCGAAAAGGGGCCCGTCGCCAACCAGCGGGGAAGCAGCACTGCATCACTGAAGGGTCACAAGATCGTAAAGTCCCCCCGAAGGACAAAGACAGCCCCCCCTCCAGACGGACTGGAAAAGGGACCAGTGAGGCAGGTAATCACCAGAGCGGTGTTTTATTTTCTCCGTGACTCAGATGGCAAAGCTATGCAGGTAGTTGTTGACAGGAGCCACAGGGAGAGTAGGGAAGAAGATGTCCGCTGTTAGTGACTAGGCGTGGTGGGGTCAGGAGTACTCACCACCCAAAACCCCCGGGGACAGGGGATCCTGATCACTCCCCAGAAGGTAAATGACTTGTTATTAGGGGGCCCGGAGCCGGGACGCCCCCGTGCCGATGGAGTTCAGTAAAGCCGCTGGGCTGAGAGGTGTGCACGTGTCACAGCGCGCCAGCAGCCAGATCTTCACTCTGCCGGTCCTCCGGTATTATAAGCTCCCCAGGGCTGTGAGACACTTCGATGTGGATGGCCGAGGTAAACTCCCGTACCGATGTAGGCTTCAGGTCTAGGGTTAGGCAAAGTGGGGTTTAGTTGAGGGTTTTCCTTCCCTCCCCCACCAGGGAGCTCCTCTATACAGCCCCATGTTTAAGCACTAGGCCACGCCCCCCGGTTACAAGTTATTTTATATGACATACTATTAAACATGATTAGCAGGTTCATTTCTGCTTTTACATTTAAGTAAGGGTTTTTAGTTTAACTTTTATGCAAATAACTAACTCAAGATAGTTCTTTAATGATATGGTCAGCAGAATTCACTACCTATTTGTATTGTCTGAGTTATAATGTCAATGAAATTTGTGGGGTTTTTTTTAGTGGAAAGAGGAAAAAGAGACTATGCTTCAAGACTGTCAACATCTACAGGATAATTGTGACATACTGAAGAAGAAAAGTGAAGCCTTTCATGGTCAAATTTCTGAACTTCAGAAGGAACGTGACCAGGTATGGAAAAGAAAAAGAGGAACTTTACCTTAGAAAATGTAATTTATTCTGATGATTCATTGGCAGGTTGTAAGCAATTTAAAATTAAAATTTAGTGAAATTAATATGACATCACAGCGAAAAAAACCCACAAATAAACTTTTTTTAAATATACTTAACCCCTTACCCCCGGAGCCAGTTTTGGGGCCTCTCTGACAGACCCCCCATTTTTTTAAATCTGTATGGTCACTTTAGTGAGAAAAAACTTTTGAATTTAAAAACTACCCCCTGTGTTTCAGAGATTGTTTTTCGTTACCATTGTGCTTTAAAAGTGTAAAAAATTTTGGGTCCAAAAAATCTTGTTTATTTTGTGAAAAATACAAATTATCGTAAAAATTTTTAAAAGTAAGACAGATGGTTATTCCACTAAAAATGTTTATAACTACTCACCATATGTCTGTGTATTTTGGGGCATCTTTTTTTAAAATGTTTTTTTTTTGAATTAGGGGGGCTTATAAATTTGTTAATTTTTAAAAATTTTTCAAGAAAATTTGAAATATACAATTTTTAGGGACCATCCAGTTCTAACTTGATTTTGATTGACCGTATGTTGATACCCCCAAAATGACCTCATCAAAAAACTACACCCCCCCTTTAAAATAATCAAAACCGCATTTTTGGGAAATTTTTAACCCTTGGGTTTTACCGGAAAAAGCAAAGGGAAAATTTCAAAAAAGCACTTTTTTTGCAATTTTTTAATTTTTTTTACATTGTTCACAAAATCGGAAATGTGATCAGGTTAAAAAAGCAAATTAATATTGATTCCCCCCGATTCTTCCCTTTTCAGAGATATCCCTATGTGGCCCTGTCTATTTGGGTCAACCACAAGCCCCAAATAGGAGGAGCACCTACTGGACTCTTGGGGGCCTCATTTCATTAGTTTTATTTAGGGGCCATTTCAATTTTTTGGACACCCTAAGTTTCCCAAAATCAATAAATACCCCAAAAAAAACCCCATACTGGAAACTTCCCCCCCCTTAAGGAATATATCCGGGGTCAGTGAGTTCGACCCCAAAAGGGTTTCACAAATTTTTTTGCATTCGGGGTTGAAAATAAAAAAAAAAAAATATTGTAAAATAAAAATAAAAAATAATCTGTAATTTTGCTGAAAAAGTTTAATTTTTTAAAAGGGAACTTGGGAAAAAAGCCCCAAAAAATTTTGTTACCAATTTTTTCCAAGTTCGGAATACCCACATTTGGGGGTTAAAAGCTTTTGGGCGCATGGGGAGGGGGGGCAAGGGAGGGGAAGCTATTTGGCTTTTGGCGCACAGAAAATTGGTGGGGCCCTGTCGCATTTTCAAACCCAAAAGTACAGAACAGGTGAAACCTTCCAGAATTTTCCCTTTTGGATTCAACACCCCTTTAGGGGTCTCATCAAAATTGTATTTTTTATTTTGGGGTGTCGGTTTTCCCTCGTTTTTTTTTTAGCATTGGGGCCCTGGGGAAAAGGAGGGGGGAAAACCGTTCCCCCCCCCTTGTTTTTGGGGTTCATTTTTTCAGTATTTGCCATAAGGGGTAAATCGGGTTTCTTTTTTGGGGTGGGACAATTACAATGATATAAATTTTAGTATTTTTTTAAGTTTTATTACTTTACACAATAGAAGCGAGTTTTTTAAAAAGTTGTGTTTTTATGTTTTTTCCTATTCTGCAGCCCCTACTTTCTTTTAAATTTTTGCATAGGATCTTTTGGGTTTTTTTTACGAGATGTGGATTTTTTATTGGGACCATAACGGGCGGCATGTGATCTTTGATACTTTTTTTTAAAAGGGTTTTTGTGAGCATTTTGTACAAAATACGCAAATTGGTATGTTTTTTTTTTATTTTTTACAGCGGTCCTTTTGTGGTAAAATGCATTTGTTTACTCAGCAGGTTTTATACATTTCAGCGATTACATTTTTATATTTTTTTTTTAAAGTTTTTTCTGTTTAACAATAAAAACCCCCTTTTTTTTAAAAAAAAAAAACTTTTTTTTCATCGCCGCAGTCTGAGGCCAAACTTTTTTATTTTTCGTTTATGGAGCTGTATAGGACTTTTTTTTTGGGGGGATTTAAATTACGTTTTTTTTGGTATATTTTTGGGGGGACAAGACTTATATCGCTTTTAAATCCTTTTTTGGAAGGCGGGTAAAAAATACTGCAAACCCACAGTGTTTTTTATTTTTTTTTTTAATAGCGTTCAGTGCAGTATCCCTGAAAAGTTTGTTTTACTCGTGGGTTGAGCCGTTTAAAAGGTAATTTCCAATTTTTGAGTTTTTTTATTGAAAGCACAATTTTTTTGAAAAAAAAAGTGGGGTTTTTTTGTGTAAAAAATATTTAGCATCGCTATCTTCTAATACCAAACTTTTTTAAATTTTTTCCCTATACAGACTTGTAAGGATTTTTTTTGCGGGTGAACGACGATTTTTAAATTTGGGATCCTTTGATGTTGATATGAGTTTTTGATACTTTTTTTCATTTTTTTTGCTGCAGGATGAAACCCAAAAAACACAATTCTGTGACTGTTTTTGGGGTTTTTTTTTACGGGGGGTTCACTGTTTAGGTTAATTAAAAGACAGATTTATAGGGTGGGGTTTTCACTCGCGGCGATACAAAAATGGGTATTTTTTATTTTTTATCTTTTTGGGGCGATTGGCTTTGTAAAGGGGAAAAGGGCGTTTTAAATGTTTTTTATTTTATTTTTTGTTTTTTGTTTTACTTTTTTACACTTTTTTTTTAACTTTTTCACCGTTTACAAATTTTTCCCCCCGGGGGGGAATTTCATGAACGATTTTCGACGTTCATGCAATAGGGGTCAGCATCACTTTTGCTGTATGCTGGTTCCATAACAACTGTCGTCACGCTGCCCACAATGATTGTGGGCTTTTGTGACTCCCAGAAAACCCGGATGCTGTCATTCCATCCGGGTGTTGGTAGGAGACCGGTACCGGCGCTGAGCGCCGTTACTGGGCGCCGGGATCGTGGGCAGCAGGAGCTCACTCCTGCCGCCCGCAGCCTGCGATTCCGGACCACGATGTCGCGACATCGGGGGGTTTATCCCCAGGGCCCGGGAGCTCACTCCGGCCGTGGGGATGCGCATGAATGCCAGCGGTAATATACCGCTGGTTCCTTGCCGCGATCTTGCGCGCTCCGCCTGTGAGCGTGCAAGATCGCCTTGACGTACTCATACGGCAATTTGCGGGAACCCCTACCCGACATTGCTGTATGAGTACGACAAATGTCGGTAAGGGGTTAAAAGATAATTATCACCTACAAAATTGTTACGATAAGATCAATACAACCAAATCCAAGGTTCCCTCTGGGAGGGAACGAGAGCCTCCTTTGAAGGGTTTGTTGGAGATCTTAATAAGAATGACATTGGCTTGCGTTTCACATACGAGGTACAAGAACAGAGCCTTCCATTCCTAGACGTTCTGATTAGAGATGGGGGAATTTCCCGAAATATGGTTCATTCACTTCGCCGAATTATCCGACAAAAAATAACTTCGTTCTGAATTACTTCGGGACAAATCACGTTAAAAAACAGCTATTTCCAGGCTGCACAGAGCCAGCAGGGTGCTGTAGAACGTTGTGCCATGCTTAAATATGCAGAGGGAGTTGGTTTGGGGTCTTCAACAAGGGTGTTTTAGTATGACAACGCAACATGACTGCCGCCGCTTTTAGAATCGCTTCACTATAAAATTCCCTGGGCACTTAAGAGGGGAAAAACTGACCAAAAAACTGAAGTAGGAATGTTGCCTGATAAAGTCATGCCAGCGACAGCTGGAAAAAAACAAGCTGAGGGCTCAGGTGGCAACATCAGTGATAGAGTGTGGAGGTGATGGCGGCAGCCACAGCAGCATGAGGTCAGAGAGTGGCACAATGACATTCTGGAGGTGGCAAAAACAGGATTAGGCCACAGAGTGGCACAATGACACAGTGTGTAGGTCATGGCAGCAGCCACAGCAGCAGCATGAGGTCAGACAGTGGCACAATGACAGAGCGTGTAGGTCACGGCAGCAGCAGCATGAGGTCAGACAGTGGCACAATGACATTCTAGAGGGGGCAAAAAAAGGAGTAGGCCCCAGAGTGGCACAATGACACAGTGTGTAGGTCATGGCAGCAGCCACAGCAGCAGCATGAGGCAGACAGTGGCACAATGACAGAGCGTTTAGGTTTACGGCAGCAGCAGCATGAGGTCAGACAGTGGCACAATGACATTCTGGAGGTGGCAAAAACAGGAGGAGGCCAGAGATTGGGACAATGACACAGTGTGTAGGTCACGGCAGCAGCCGCAGCAGCCACAGCAGCAGCATGAGGTCAGACAGTGGCACAATGACACAGTGTGTAGGTCACGGCAGCAAACCACAGCAGCAAACATGGGGGTCAGATAGTGGCACAATGACACAGTGTGTAGGTCACGGCAGCAGCCACAGCAGCAGCATGAGGTCAGACAGTGGCACAATGACATTCTGGAGGTGGCAAAACAGTAGTAGGCCACAGAGTGGCACAATGACAGAGAGTGGAGGTGACGGCGGCAGCAGCATGAGGTCAGACAGTGGCACGACAGAGTGTGTAGGTCACAGCACTAGCCACAGCAGCAGCATGAGGTCAGACAGTGGCACAATGACACAGTGTGGGAGGTCACGGCAGCAGCCACAGCAGCAGCATGAGGTCAGACAGTGGCACAATCACATTTCGGAGGTGGCAAAAACAGGAGTAGGCCACAGAGTGGGACCCAATGAACACAGTGTGTGGTCACGGCAGAAGCCACAGCAACAGCATGAGGTCAGACAGTGGCACAATGACACAGTGTGTAGGTCACGGCAGCAGCCACAGCAGCAGCATGAGGTCAGACAGTGGCACAATGACATTCTGGAGGTGGCAAAACAGTAGTAGGCCACAGAGTGGCACAATGAACAGAGAGCGGAGGTGACGGCGTCAGCAGCATGAGGTCAGGACAGTGGCACAATGACTGAGTGTGTAGGTCACGGCAGCAGCCAAAGCAGCAGCATGAGGTCAGACAGTGGCACAATGACACAGTGTCTAGGTCACGGCAGCACCACAGCAAACAGCATGAGGTCAGACAGTGGCACAATGACATTCTGGAGGTGGCAAAAAACTGGGAGTAGGCCACAGAGTGGCACAAGGGCAGAGTGGAGGGGTTTCGGCAGCTGCGCATGAGGTCAGTGTGCACAGTGACAGAGTGTGTAGGTCACAGTAGCAGCCACAGCAGCAGCATGAGGTCAGACAGTGGCACAATGGACACAGTGGTGTAGGTCCACCCGGGAGCAGCCACAGCAGCAGCATGAGGTCAGACAGTGGGACAAATCACATTCTGGAGGGGGCAAAACAGGAGTAGCCACAGAGTGGGACAATGACACAGTGTGTAGGGGCACGGCAGCAGCCACAGCAGCAGCATGAGGTCAGAGAGGGGCACAATGACAGTGTGTAGGTCACGGCAGCAGCCACAGCAGCAGCATGAGGTCAGACAGTGGCACAATGACATTCTGGAGGTGGCAAATCAGTAGTAGGCCACCGAGTGGCACAATGACAGAGAGGGGAGGGGACGGCGTCAGCAGCATGAGGTCAGACAGTGGCACAATGACAGAGTGTGTAGGTCACGGCAGCAGCCAAAGCAGCAGAATGAGGTCAGACAGTGGCACAATGACACAGTGTCTAGGTCACGGCAGCAGCCACAGCAACAGCATGAGGTCAGACAGTGGCACAATGACAGAGAAAAACTGGAGTAGGCCACAGAGTGGCACAATGACAGAGTGGAGGTGACGGCGGCAGGAGCAACAGCATGAGGTCAGAGAGTGGCACAATGACACAGTGTGGATGTCATGGCACCAGCAACAACAGCAGCATGAGGTCAGACATGGCCACAATGACAGAGTGTGGAGGTGGGTGGCAAAAACCAGTCCCTGGTAAAGATGGTTGGTGGCAGATGGAGAAAACTGTCAGCAGATATGTGGCATCAGGCGGGTGGCGGCATCAGAATAGTGGCTGAGGCAGGTAGTTTGAACCCAGACTCATATCTCACAGTTTGGGTGAGGCGTCATGGCTGATGTAGTCTGACGCCTAAGGCATTAGTGTGTGGAAATCCTGGCCGATCCACGCCTTATTCATCTTGACAAAGGTCAGTCGTTCCACATTTCCCTTGGACAAGCGGGTTCTCCTTGGGGTAACGATGGCCCCCGTCGCACTGAACACCCCCCTCTGTTTGCCCACACTACTGGCCGGGCAGGACAGCTTCTCCACTGCAAACTCGGCAAGTTGGGGCCAAACATACAGTTTGGCTGCCCAGTGTTCCATCGGATCTTCTAACAGGGGTGGCAGAGTGCTGTCCAAGTAGGCCACCACCTTTTTGGGTTTTCAGAGTCTGCTCCAGGTCCTGATGCTGCTGGCGAATGCCCTCCTCACTAGGCGGGGGAAGGAAGCTGCTCCTCAGTGACTCCAGACTTAGGTTGCTGCTGATGGAGCTGGTACTGCTCCGACCCACACCCCTTTTCCCCCAGCAGCCGCGGCAGTAGTATGTGAGCGCTGAAGAAACCCCCGGTCAGACCGGGTCAGAGGAGGGACGATGCCGCACATAGGCAGCAGCCAAACTGACTACGGAGGATTTCCCCTATAGTATTTGAGTTTTTCTCCCCTCTCAATAACTGGGAAAAAAGGCTCCCATTTTGGAAACCCGGTAGCGAGGGTCCAATAGGGTGGAGAGCCAGAAGTCAATCCCTCTGCCCAGATGCTGACTATTCGGCTGTCACTAGCCAGGCAAATCTGCATGCTGCGGGCCATCTGCACAAGTGACTCCGAGGGTCTCCCTGCCTCCATCTCCACTGTATACTGCCACGGTGCTTGCGGGTCATCTGCCTCGTCTTCCTCATCTCCATCTACCTCCTCCAGCTCCTCCTCTCTTGTCACCTGGGTAGAAAATCCACTCATTTCACCCGACCAATGCTTCTGCTCCAATGTCCCTCCTCCTCCTCCTCAATTTTCAGTCCCCACCGGACTCATGTGGCCGCGAGACGTAGTCGCCACGTCTCCAGTCCCCTGCCCAGACAGACTTTTCATCATCTGTTCCAGGACATGAAGCAATGGAATGACGTTATTCATCCCATAGTCCTGGCGTCTGACAAATAACCGTGGGCCTCCTCGAAGGGCCTACAACAAACGGCAGGTTGGTCACGGCCTGTAGCTGCCACTGTCTGACATCAAAGTTACACAGGGGATTATCCTTCCGTCAGGATCATCAAAAATCATTAATGGGGGCCCCCCCCCCTTTCTCTGTTCATTACAGTTATTGGGTCACAACATTTGCAGGCTGGAATTCCAACCGGGTGGGAAACACCGCAGATCATAGTGTGTTGGGGGAGGCCATTCTGGCCGCTGCAACTCGAGGAGGGTGTTTCCTGGCCTTTGTAGAATGGATGAAGTGCAAGCACAGTATTTCCTGACCATTTTCAGAATCGTCTGAAGATCGTGGAAGACTTCAGAACCTTTTTCACAACCAGATTGAAACAGTTGGACGCCATTCAGGGCCGCATGGACCAACCCCCTTGGTGCATCGCAGACCACTATGTTTACTCCCATTGTCCGTCACACCAAGGTTCCGATTTGGCAGTTGCGGCGGAGGAAGCCACCATCGATTTCTTGCTGCATACGCGAGCCAGTTCCTAACCCTGTGGTGACTTTCATTCGCCTGAGGCAAGCCAGTGTGTAGAACTGTGCGTGACACCCCAGTGCCCAACACAAGTGGTATGATTGAGCAGACTTTTGTGGAGGCTGAGATGGTGTAGGTGGAGGAGGAGAGGGAGAGGCGGACATTGGGGGCGCAATGAGGCCACAGATTTATTGACACCTTGTGAGGAGTGAAAGCCGCGGCGTCTCCTGTCCAATTTTTTGGTGTGCCTGGGCAGAAAGCACATTCACCCAGAGTGCTTAAAGGACATTTAACTGGGCCCTGACCGTAGTTACAGCCCAGAACGTCCGCGCTGCCCGTTCACCTTGGAAGCAAAACTTATAAGCTCAAGGATGGCCCCACCTTCTGTTTCTACATATTTAGAAGGTCTGGTTACAGTACATCCAGCCTTTCTGGAAAAAGAAATTACAGCTTGGAACTCTCCATCACGGCTCGGCCACAAGCCATTAGATCTCTGAAGCGGTGCAGAGTCACCATTAGGAAAGGATGGACATCGCAGTACCAACAACGTTATGGACAGGAGCAAGGTCCAGCTGCTGCACCTTAGGATGGTTGGACGCCCATACTGTTAGTTTTCTTTGGCAATCGAGCCTTCGCTGAACGATGCTGGGCGCATGATAGCGAGTGAGCAGGAGCATCTGACCGGGAGTATGATATCAAAGAGAAACAGCTCCCTCCTGCAGAGGTGTGGAGCCTTGACTGGCTGCAATGGCATGCATCCACTGGCGCTGCTGCTGCTGTAGCTGCGGCGGCATGATGGACGACCACATCTGAGCCACGTTTCTCCGCCAGGCCACCGATGGTGAACCGCTGCATGTGTTTGACGCAGGGCCGTGTGCCAACGTTAGCTCCCTGGCTACCCTTCACTTTCCTGCCTACAGATTCTACATATACCCATAGTCGGCTCCTCCGGGGTGTCTTAGCAAAGAACTGCCCACACCTCCGAGTATGGGGTTTCTGTGAAATTAACCGAGCCAACGCTACCACACTGAGTGACTACTCTGCCGGCCAGGCTGTGCTTACTTGCCCCGCTGTGCCATGGTTGGTATGTTATGGGAGTGTTCGCTGAGTCCCCTGTGCCCTACTTTCTTGGACCTGCTAAGCGGGAATTTACCAGCCCGTGCCCCGCGTGGCTCCCGACCCTCACACGCTGCTATCCTGCTGACGGCTCGGCCACACAACCCACATGCTGGTTGCCGCCGCTGCCTGGACGCGCAAGCTGACGCCCCCTCTTCTCCTACGATTAAGAAGCCCCTTGCCTCACCCGGCTCCCAAGTGCTGTCAGCTACATCATCCATCTATTTGTGTTTCATCTTCACTGCTGTCCATCATCAACCGGACTTGGTCTGCAGATCCAGACCCCTCACAACATGACCTCCCATTCCACTTTCAACACCTATAACTTTGCCGCCCTACTGCAAGAAGCAGGGGATATGGCCTATTTCTTCGCTGCCGAAGTAGCTGCTGACTGCCCTACTCAAAAAGTTCCATACCTCGCTATATAGTGGCACTGACCCCAGACCACATAGTAGATCTCTGGCTGAGGGAACCGGATGGGACAGAGACGGGTTTTGAGGACAGGTGAGGGCCGCTGATACCCACTCCCGGGCCAGTGGCCAACTAGGGTTTGTGTCTGACTGTTCCCACCCACTCTGGTGGCTGGGGGTTGTCAGATGTCATCTGGAGGATGGAGGATGACCTAGTCAACCAATCAGAACCAATTGGTTGCAGAACAACAACAACGGCCGCTAGATGTCAGCGGCAGTTGAGGCCTCACCGGTGACCACTAGCTGCGACGTCCCCGTTGCTGTGCTGCCGACCCTTGGGGCCTGGAATGTTTGTGCCCTCTGCACTCGCAGTGAAGATGCCTGCCACCCTCTCTGTTCTACATACTGTTGTTCTAAAATGACAGACACAACTGATTGATATATATATCCTGTATATGATAAAATACACACCCAGTATTTGACTCCCAAATGAACCCAGTAACAAGCTTGGTAACCCTTTGGATATAAATAGTTGCGCTTCCCACAATGGGCCAAAGGTAAAAATTTACTGGTATGTACTTGTTTTAAATAAACTCTGTGTATTTTTACTGAATATAAAAGCACAAACAGTGCCATTTAATTAACCTTCGGATATGAATTATGCTACATAATTTCTTCTGTGGCGGTGGAAAAACAAAGTTTCTTTTACCTGAGTACAACTGCAGAACCACGCTAATTAACCCCCTGGATGTAAATATTGCGCAAAAGAAATTGAGCAGACAAAAGATGAAGTGGTATTTGTATTGAGTAACGCTGTTTATTTAAATGAATACAACAGTAACTGGCTTAGATCCCCCTTGGATATTCAATGTGCTGTGAGCAGATAGCATTAAAATGATATGCAGCTGCAGGGGATGCAAAACTGGACTTCAGACCCAAATCCCCAAAAAAAAATCAGAAATAGAACATTAAGAGAAGCAGTCTCTGAGACAAGCTGAGACACCCCACAAAAATCGCTGTATAAAAATCAGTTCTTCAGAAAAGAGCTATCGCTATCACAATCAGCCGCAGCAGCACCTTCCTGATCAGTACAGTGGAGGGGAGTGTGAGCCCCCAGCGTCGCGCCGGACTTTATATAGTCGGTGACGTCAAGAATCCCACCGGTCTCTGATTGGCTTCATCTCTGCACATTCATGAGGCTATGCCCTTCTTCCCCCCAAGTGCTTTGCCCCATGTAGCGCCATGTGCTCGCAGAAATTTTATCAATCAAAAGCACTCTTCATTCACCCGAAGTACCCCAAACTTCGACTTCGTTCAGAACCGAAGTTTTCCTGAAATTCTAAACTAATTCCACTTCGTTAGAATCAATTCGCCCATCTCTAATTCTGATCACTAAAAATCATGATGGCTTTATTCACACTGATCTCTATAGGAAACCAACTGCCACCAATAGTTTCCTACGGTGGGAGAGCCATCACCCCACTAGCCTGAAGCGAGGCATCCCTAAGATTCAGTTTTTACGTTTAAGACGTAATTGTTCTAGATCCCATGATTTTCATCTTCAGTCAAGAATACTGAAGGATCGGTTCCTCAATAGAGGTTATCCTCAGGAAGTTGTTAATGCGGCTTATTGTTCAGCCTTTAGACAGAATGGGACGGTTCTTCTAAATCCGCAACCTAGCGTTAAAAAATCTGAATATGCTAGGATAATTGCAACCTATGATGAAAGAAATGCGGAGGTATTAACTATCTTAAAAAAGTATTGGCGTATTCTTAAATTGGATGCTGATATAAGGGAATATATTCCCAATTATCCGCAGGTTACTTAACGGAAAGGCCGTTCACTTAAAGACCGACTTATGTCTAGTCATTTTGTTTTGCAATCTAGTCGAGAGGGCACCTGGCTAAACAGGAAACCCCTAGGCACCTTTAAATGTGGTACCAATATTGTAGCTTGCCCAATTATAAAACAAGGGGAAACTTTTTGCAGTGCTTTTGATAACAAGATCTATTCTATTAGGGATTTTGCTAATTGCAAGTCAGAAGGAGTAGTGTATTTATGCACTTGTTCTTGCCTTGTTCTTAAATTATGTGAGCAAGACTAAGAGGCAATTCAGGAGACGTATCGGTGAGCATGCCGCAGACATTAGGCATGCAAGAGACACCCCGGTAGCTCGCCATGTACGAGAGTTTCGTGGCGGAGATTTCAGATCATTACGGTTTAATGTAATCAAGGTCATTAGACCATCTCCACGGGGTGGGGGTGGGGGTGGGGGGTAATTGGAATCAGAAAATCCTCTGTAAAGAAACAGAATGGATCTACCAGCTTGGCTCTATGCAACCGCAGGGTCTAAATGAGTCCTTATATTTTGGTTGTTTTATTTAGTTTTATGCTTGCCTTGAAAGCTATAGAGTGCCAATTGCTTAGAATTCTGGGGTACATCATGTTATTGGACTTTGTTAGTCTTACCCCCTTTCTATCAAGATTGGGAGGATTGTTCCAATATTGATCATTTATTTCAATTGGAAACCTTCTAATTTTTGTATTAATAGTCCCCATATATGGTCTGTCATTATACTTTAGCTCCTCCTTCATATTGTTTTGTTATTTTTTAAATTTTGAATATCTTTAGCCCCTTTATACTTATGCATATTTGATTACATCTTATGTTTATTTGGTTATTATTTTTGGTTATTTTTTACTTATCTGCTGGTTGTTATTAAGGGTTACCATATGTTTCTCTTCTCCTTTGTTCTTTTTGGTGTGGCGATATCGCTGCCTGTTAGCGCAATGGCTTCATTCTCACATGCGCTTCATTATGAGAATGTGCGGTAGTATCAATGCGCACGTGCATTTTACATTCTCAGAGTGGAGCGCATGGTGCGCATTTATATTGAAAGTAAAGATATTCCACTACCTTTATGTGTTTCTTTTCTTCTGTTTTGCCTTATTTATCTATCATAAGATAAGTGAAACTTCCTGGTTGAGTGAGTGTCAGTAGTTCTCCTGCAGTTCTTTCCTACAAGTCCCAGGACCCATTGAAGCTACAATCTACAGTAGAACTTCCCTGCACCCGCCCCCTAATCCTCCTATCATTGGTCAGCCCTGCCCTGTACACCCTTACATTATCAGTCTCAGACATCTACACCTCATGCCCCTGTATCTCTGCTCCAGTTCACTTTCTGGTTGCCTGCAGCAGGCTGTGTTATAATACAGTGCATACAGTTTATAACATGGTAAAAAAAACATTATTTCCTCATCCTATAATATGTGTAATACATGTGCAAATATATATAATTTGGTTTATATATTTCTATGTATGTGCGTTACATCCCCCACAGCAGGTACACATGATTGTAACTCTGATTGCTGTGAGGAATGTGGCATCACTCCGCTTTCCTGTACGCTAGATAGCCTATCTAGCATCCACGAAAGGTAGGCGATGTCACATCCCCCACAGCAATCAGTTTTTATCATGGGAAAGCTGTGTGCCTGCTGTAGGGGATGTGACATCATCCCTGCACCCAGTGATGTCAGGGCAGTGTCTCATGATGCTTTACCCTGGCACCACTACTATATAAAGAGCAGTAGACAGACTTTTTTCTCTGAATGCTGCTGGATAATCTCAAAAATGCACATTCAGCCAATCAAACAATGCAAGTCTTCTGACCAGGTGAAAATGTCTATTTAGCAAATGACATCTCTTCAGCTCAGCTAGCAGTAATGAGTCACTATGTACACATAGTTATCACTGTATGTCTCCACATCACTGTACTTGAATGATTATATTCCTGTTAGCATCTCTGTTTACATAGTGATTGAGTCACTAGAGGCAGCCAGATCTTTGCATTTCTGAGCTGAGCCTGGTTTCAAAGCACACCCACTGAATGATGACAAAATGTTCATATTGGCAGAAGCAAAACCATGTGATCAATGGACATCACATGTTATGCAGGAAGTAGGAAGAAGGGGAGTAAAGGGCTCTCTGCCTGGTAATGCAAAGCAGAAAAGATACATAATTTTTAATGAGTATCAATTACAATGTTCAATATAATCAAGTTGTGAGCTCTATAACAAATAAAAAGAACCCCTTAAAGTAATATTTTTTTTTTACTTTTTATTTAAAGTTCAGCTCACCCTTCTTTTGCTATAATTGGTATCGACATGCCTGTAAAAGTCTGATCTATTCAATAGTAACATAATTTATCCCATACCATATGCTGAACCCCGTAGAAGAAAGAGAATTCCAATGCCAAAAAATTACAGTTTTTTGGTCATTTCACGTCTTCTAAAAATTGGAATAAAAAATTGGTACCGATAAAAAGTACACGTCAGCCCACAAAAAAGCACCAAAACTCAGTTTTATAAGTGGAACTACAAAAAAAGTTATTGGATGCAGAAAATGGCACTGCAGTGCAAATTTAAAGGGGTTGTATCGTTTGAACTGTTCATGCTCTTGAGCTAATTCTATGAGATTGAGTTTGAAATCCAGGGGCGAGTCTCTCCTCTCAGCAGGCGTGTCTCTCCTCACTGAAGACCTGTGACATCATCATTGTGTGTGAAGCAGGAGAAGAGGAAGGATGTCTGAACAGTTATGCAGCCCCCTGCAATGCTCTCATGTCTGCAGAGCCTTCAGGCTCCACAGGCTCCTTGCGTGCAAAAAACCATTCTACCTTACACACAGCCCGAACTGACAATTTTTCCTTTTTAAATGCACACTACCCCCCCCCCCCCCCGCTCCCTCTGTTACCAGGGGGTGACTAAATTGAATTTTATGGAGGAAGCATAGGAATTTGCACTTGGGTTTTATAAAGGGGAATTTTCCCCCTTGGGAAAATTTTTTTTTAAAAGTCGTAATTAAACCCAAAATTATTCACCTTAAGCAGGAGATGAGAATAAAAGCCAGCAGGCCCCCACAATAGTGTTTTTAAATTTCATTTCAAAAAGCTCAGATTGGAGAAGCACAAAATGGGCAGGCCCCAAACACAGCGCAGGGAGCGTGTCCGGGGCGTTTTCCCGGTGGAGGGCGTGTCCCAACAGGGTAAAGGGGAAAACCCGCGCCCATCCCGTGCAGGGGGGGTTTCTAGGGGGGGGAAACCATCCATGGGGGGCGTTCCCCCACCAGCCCGCAGCAAAAAATAGAAAAACAGATGCACAGAAAAGCTCATATCTTCTAAAACCCCAATAACAGATAATGCAACCCAATTACAAAAGTGCTTATTTTTTTTCCCCCGTCCCCCTAATCTGGGGACAAAGGGTCTTTGTAACGATACAACCCCTTTAAGAACTGGAGAATATTTGGATTTTTTTTACAGTTTTAAAACATAATGAAAACCCACCCCAACTTTTTTTTGGGGGGAAAAACCAAAAATTTGTATCCCAAACCCGCAAATCAGATAATACATAAGTTTTTTCGAAGAGTGAACACCCAAAAAAAAAAAAACCTCCACAAACATAACAAAATGTTTTTTTTCAAAACCCTTTTCCCCCAACCCCACATAAAAATTTTTTTTTTTTGGTTTTCCAAAATAATTTTATGGAACAGTCAATGAATATCTTGTCCCGCAAAAAAAAAAAACCCCCATATGTCTATTAAAAATTGGAAAAATAAAAAAGTTTTTGGCCCCCCTTTAAAATGGGGAAAAAAAAAAAACAAAAAAAGGGCCTAAACATTTGTTACCAAAATTCAGGAGAGGGGTTTAAAAAAGTCCTTTTTTCTCTTTTTGCCCGGGATACAAAAAGCCCAAAAACATGGTGCATGCTGAGATTTTTACAAATTTTTTTGAATGAGAAGGGTTCACTGAGAAAAAAAAATTTTGGGAAACCCTTTCTTTAAACAAAATAAGGAACACAAACAACAATTCAAAGTTTGGGGGCACAGTTTTCAGATTTTGGTTATGGTAAGGGTGAAAACTGGCAAAAGCAAAAAGTTTTCATTTGGGGGCCAAGTTAAAACCCACAGTTTAAACCAAAAAGTTTACATACACCCAAAAAAAAGACAATATGCAAGGGTTTTTTCCCCACTAAACTGGGCTTGAAATCCCGAATAAAAAAACCCTTACCCGTTTTTTAAAATCAATTAAAGGGAAACCCAAAAATTTTTTTATATTTGCCCAAAAACCACAATCATGAAAAACAAAAGAATTTTTAAATCATTTTTATTACGTCTGGGAAAATCAAAAGTTTTCCCAAAAACAAATTTTAATTTTTTTATTTTTGGGAGCATTGGCCCCTTAAACCTTTTTGACCTTTAGGTTTTAAACCTTTTGCATATCCTTCCCCCAAAGCTTTTCAACCCAAAATTTTTGGGAAACCCCAAATTTTTGGCCCAATCCTCCTGGGCAGAACCCGGATAACTGAGCCCCTGTTTGGGAGGTCGCCCCTTTCTCACCCAACCCCCCCCCCCGCCTTTTTTAAACTTGGGGCCCTTTAAATTTTCAAAATAGGGTTGAGATTTAGGGGGTTTTTGATTGCCCCTCAAAACCCTTTACCTTTTGGTTTCCCTTTAAAAACCAAATTTGTAAAACCCCTTTGGGGATTATGCTTTTGGGTCCCTTGTCCCAATTTGGGAAAAACCCATTTTCCCCCAAACTTTAACTTTTCTGATGTCTTGGGGATTACTTCACATTGTTACCCAGGGCCACCATTTAGAAAATTTTAGGGGGTCCTAACCCAAACGCCCCGGGCCCCTGCCCCAAAACCCCCCCTATCATCCCCCACCCCTATCAAATCCCAACGGCCCCCTCCCCCACCCCAAACCCCTTTTGGTTCAACCCCCCCAAAAAAAAAAAAAAAAATACAAAATTGGGGCCATTGTTTTTTGGAATTGATTCTTGTTGAATTTTCCAGCATAAAAATTTATCAATAATTTGGGTTTTGGGGGCAGTCTGAATTTAAAGGCTAAACAAATACCACATGTCACCACAAAATACTTTACCAAAAAACCCCATACCGACCTATATTTCCCAAAAAAAAGAAACCAAAAAAATAACCCGCCATAAAAAATTTACTATGTATGGGGATTTATACCACATAATTTATTATTATTTTTTTTTTTAGAGCGCCTTAAAATTCCAGGCGCTGTACATTTAAAAGGGGAATTTACATACAAAAAAAATGTTGAACAAAAAAAAGGGGACAAAAATGACTAGGGAAAAAACAGAAGGAAAGGAAACCCTGCCCCCGGGGGGCCAAACAATCTAAAAAGGAAGAAGGGGAGAGACAAAAAGGTTTTGGGGGGGCGGCAGTTTGCCGGGGCCCTGAGTGTGTGGGGGGTTAAATGTGGGCTGTAGGCATCCTGAAAGATGGGTTTTTTAGGTTTTCTTTTTAAACTGGGAAAACTTGGGGAGATTTTAAAGTTTTTTGGGGAAAGGATTTCCCGAGGTGGGTGAAGCACGGGAGAATCTTGGAAAACGGTTATGGGGAGGAGCTGATGAGAGGGACAAGGAGAAGGCCCCGTGGGGGAAAGGAGATTGCGTGAGGGAGGGTATCTGGAAATTTTAAAGGGGAGGAGGGGTTTTGGGAGGGAGAGGTTTAAAGGAGAGCCTGTAGGTCAGGGGTTTAATTTGGAACTGAATTTTGTTGGGGGTGGGGGAGGCCATTTAAGGATTTGGGAGGGGGAGAGAAGGAAGGAAATAGCAGGAGAAAGGGAAAAACAGACGGGTAAGCAGAGTTGAGGATGGGAAATTTGGGGGGGGAAGCGAGGGCAACCTGGGGGCCCCAGAAAGGATTTGCAGTATCAAGGAGCGGGGGGAAAACAGGGCGGGGGACTAGTTTTTTAGTAGTGTCAGAGTTGAAGGAAGGGGGGATGCGGAAATATTTTTTTGGTGGGGGCGCAGGCAGGGGGGAGGGCCCTTTGGAATGGGGCGGTTTTTTAAGGATTAAAAAGGAGCAAAAGGGTTTTTCCCAAGGCAGCGGGCTTGTGGAGCCGGGGGAGAGGGGGGGTGGCCATTTAACAGTGATAGGAGAATTTAGGTGGAGGGAGAGAGAAGGGACGGGGGAAAGATATGAATTCGTTTTTTTCTCCTTTAAATTTTTTAAACGCGGAGGAGAAAAGGAGGAAATGGGTGATAAAGGGTTTTTTTTGATCCGGGGGAGAAGAGAGTTCAAAAACAAAGGTTGGAGATATAAACTGGGTGTCGTCCGCGTTTCCCGGGTAGTTTAAAAACCCCTTTTGGTCTAAAAGACTGACCCAGACCAAGGTTTAATAGAGAAGGAGGAATTGGGGCCCCAGGACAGACCCCTGAGGGGGAAACCCCAAAAAAAGGAAGGGCCTGGGGGGGAGGAGGGGTTTTGGCAGGGGGTAGAGGACACTGAATTCCCCTTCGAGAGGGATGAAAAGATCCAGGAAGGGCCGTTTCCCTGAAACCGGGGGGAGGGAGGGTTTTTAGCAGGGTTGGGGTGGTTTGACCATTGGGGCAAAAAAGGGAAGGACAAGGGCTAAAAAGGGGGAGCGACAAAATACTTGGCCCTGAGGCTTTTAAACGTTCTACCCCCTTTGGGGGACCTTGGGAGGGGCGTTTCATATTTGGAGTGGTTGGGGCGGGAAACCTGATTGGAGGGGCACCAAGGGGGGAGATTTGGGAAGACAGGTGGGGGAAAAAAACAGTTGAAGATAGACCTTCTGGGTTCCCCCGGATTTGGAATTTTTAAAAAGGAAGCGCGGAGATGGGGGCGAAAAGTTGGGCAGTGAACGCCGGGCGAAGAATGGGTTTTCTTAAGGATGGTGGTGAATTTTGGTTTCCCCGTTTAAAATAAGGGAAAGGGGAAGATCCAAAAAAGGTTAGGAAAGATTTAAAAGGGGGGGTGAGGGCTGGGAAAATAACCGTGCTGAGGTCTTGGGTGAGGTAGGATGACGGGGTTTAAGGTTTACCCCGTAGTGAGGTTTGGTTTGGACACTAGAGAGGAAAGGGTTTTCGGGGACAAAAAAGTGGGAAAGCAGGGGTTTTGGAAGTGTTCACCAGGGGACCTTTTGGGCCCGGGGGAGGGTTTGGTTGGGGGCGAGGGAGGGGGTAAAAATGGTTGGGTAGTGGGGACCCGAGGGGTCAAGCTTTTCCTTTTGAGGGAAAGGTTTTGATCTTAAAGTAAAAATATGGCAAAGTTGTCCGCTTTTTTAGAAAAAGATGGGGGAGGAGGTGCAGGGGGGCGAAGGAGAGAGTTTAAGGGGGTTTAATAAATGTCTGGGGTTTTGAGACAAGGAGGAATGAGAATTGGGGGAAGTAATCCTTTTTGGGGGTGGTGAATGCAGACTTAAAAGTGTGTAGCGATTTTTTTTATGAGGTGGGAAATCGGGGGAGGGGAAACGGTTTTTTTTCCCGCGGGGGTTTCCCGCAATTCTGGAAGCCCCCCTCAGTTTTCTAGTGGAGGCTGGGGTGGGCCCGGGGTTTCCGATTTTATGTAAAGGGGCGGGGGGCTTTGGGGTGTGGGAAGGGGGCACTGGGGCCCCCCAAAGGGGGATGATTGTGTGGTTGTAAAAGTGGTGGCTGTGTCGGGTTGTCAAGTGGAGGGTTGGGGAGAAAGAAGGGGGCCAGGGGTCAAAAGAGGTGAAATTTAGGGTTTTGGGAGGTTTTTCCCGAGGGGGGGCACTAGATTTGGGGACAGGAGGAAACAGGGGGAAATGGGGAAGTTTTGGGGGGAAGGTATTCAGGTTTGTGGTCAGATTTGGGGGAGGGGAGTTTTAGAGTCCCGATAGGGGGGAGAGGCGGGGGGGAAGAAGAAGGGCCAGGGGTTGCCGTTGTGTGGCGATGGGGCCCCCCGAAGGGGGCCCCTGTGAAAAGGGGCCCCAAGGGGAAAAAAAGCAAAAGGAGTTTGTTTGGGAGCAGGGAGGTGTTTCATCTTTGGGATTTAAAAATCTCCCCCAAAGACAATATTGGGGGGTGTCAGTGGAAAGAAAGTGGAGAAGCCCGGAAGAAAGTGGGGCGAGGGAAGGGGAAGGGCAGGGCCTTTGGGGGGGTTAGACCCCAAACCACTTTCAAAATTTGGGGGGGGTTTGGGGGACCCCAAATGCACCTCAAAGGATAGGGGTGGGTGGGAAAAGGGCGAAAGGGGAAAAAAAGACCCGTATCAGATAGGAGAGGCCCAAAACCTCCCCCCATTGGGGGGTTTTCCCGGGCGGGGAGTAATTTGGGGGAAAGTTTTGGGGACCGGGCCCAAAAGGGGGGGCAGGGGGGGACCCCGGTCAAAAGGGGTCCCAAACCCGGGTTTTTTGTTAGGCCCAAAGGAAAAAATAATTTGTGAGAAAATGAATAGGGCCGTGAAAGTGGAAAGGGGTTTTTTACATACAACCCTTTGGGGTTTCCCGAAGCTCCTGGGGGAGAAGAGGAAAATGAGCTGGGATCAAGGGAAGGGGGTTTAAGGTTGAGGGGGGTTTTTAAAAGGGGTTTGTAGGGGGGGGATCTGTTGGTAATGCTAGAGACAATAGTTAAAAGTGCTGTGGAGGGCCCTTGGGGTTAGGAGATATGTTTCCCCCGGGAGCCAGGGGTTAAACAGCAGTGAAGGGGGGAGCAGGTGGGAGTAGGGAAAAGACTGTTTTTTTAGCTTGGGGCTGGTTTGGTGGGGGGGGCGTTATGAGGTGGGGGGAAACGGGTTTGGGGGCAGCGTCCGGAAAGGGGAAGGGGCAGAATGCAGGGAGAATATGGAAATCATTTTCCCCGCAAAGGGGGGGGGGGATAGGCAAAGTTTCCAGGGAAAAAAGGAAGGGTTGGAAAAATGAGGGAAGGAAAAACTTTTTGGGTGAAAATAGATACGGGTAACAAACTTGGGAAAGGGGTTTAAAAAAAGGAGGTGTTACCTTTAACCATTTTTTCCCCGTTTAAAAAACCTTTGGTAAGCCCGGTTTAAAATCTTCCCCTTTGAACATGGCACTTTGGAAAAAAGGGGGCCCCAGGACCAAGTCACTTAAACGCCCCAACATTTTTTGTTAATACAGACTGAAAATTTTAGATCAACCCCAAAAATCAGAGGTGAACAGGAGATGGGGGGGGTCGACTCAGGTTAATTAGCAAAGTGGGGGAAATAGGGAAATCAGATAACCAAAAGGGGAAGGGGGTGCTGGGTCTAAACAAAACCCCGGGGGATGGACGGGGGAGGGACAGTGTGGTGATCACAAATTATAACATAGAGAAGAAAGCCCCATCAAAAGGGAAAACACCGAGTTTTTCTTTAAAGGAGGGTTTTAGTTTACGAGATAGATACATACACAGTACGGATTTTAGAAAAACCCCAGGGGTTGCCCCAGAAGGGGGTTGTATTTTAAAAAGAGATGAAACAAAAAACATAAAAATTTTTGAGAAAAACACAGGAGTTCTTGATGGGGGGTTTAGTTTTATGAGATAAAATACATTTCCCCAGTACATTAATTTAGAACACACAAGGGTTTTTCTAGATGGGGGGTTTTAGTTCCCCGGATAAAATAAAATACCCATACCTATTGGAAAAACACCAAAAAAGTTTCTAAAGAAAGGGTTTAGTTCAAAACGAGATAGATACCACAGTACGTTTTTTGGGAAAACCAGGGGTTGGGTAGATGGGGGTTGTTTGTTTCACAAGATAGATCCCCCCAAAAGTAAAAGAAAAATTAGAACACACAGGGGTTGCTTAGAGGGGGTTTTTAATTTTTACTGACAAAACCAGTATACTAAAAGGGGCCGATATTACCCTTAACCAAAAAACAATATACAAAAAACAAAGTAATAACCGGGAACAACATCTGCCCCCTAACTTCACTATAAAGAAGCCCGAAAAATGCCAAAAATACGTAAAAAATATAATAAACCAAAAAAACCCCCCCAATATTACCCCCAAAACCCTAAAAAGTTTACCCAAAGGGGTTTAAAATTGGGATAAAAAAAAAGTTTTTTCGTCTTTTAAACCTCACCTTGTTGCCCATTTTTAAAAAAAATTTAAACCCCAATTTCCCAGCGTTAAAAATTTTCCCGAGCACTAAATAAAAAGAAAGTAGGGGGTTGCTGAAATTTTTTGCTAAAGGGCAACAAAGAAAGTTCCCCACATAAACAGTTTTTCTACATGTGGCCCATAGTGGCAAAAAAAAAGTGGGAAAAAGTGCAGTTTTTTCATTTAGTGGGGGAAAAGGTGACATCTGATAAGTCTCCAAAATTTTTTTCAAGCCACTAAAGGGCCGAAATTTTTTCCGGGGCCCCTGACTCATCCCCTGCAAATTTTACAACACCCAAAAACCTTAGACCCCCACTTTAATTTATTTAAACCTACCGTTTCCCCAACCCCCTTATGTAAAACTCCCCATCCATAGTGCCCCATGTAGTAAAAAATTACCCTTTGGGGGGCACCCGGGGCGTTAGTTTTAAAAGGGTCCCCCCCCGAGGGGGGAAACCAGGTAATAAAGGGCCCCCCGGGTTTGGGAGAGGGAGAACTTGAGTGGGGCCCCACTCAAATTTTTCCCAAACCCCCGCCCCATTTGGGGCCCATTCGGCCCCCCCTTTTTTTCCCCAAACCTGTGGGCCCCAAAAAGGTCCGGTTTACGGGCCTTTATGGGCCACCAAAGGCCCCCGGGATTTGCGGGGCCCCACTCAAGGGGGCCCCTATTAAATTTTTGGGGCTTTCCCCATCAAGTCCCCCCGATTTTTTGGCCTACCCCTAAAAAAAAGGGCCTATTGCAATGAATTGAACCAATAGGTTCACATTACAAAAATTCATCCCCCCTTACTCCACCCTTTAAAAAAGACTGTGGAGGGGGGAGAGCAGTCGGCCCCCCTTTTCCCCCTCCCCTGGCCTTGGGGAAATCAGTGGGTGCCCCGCCCACAGGGGGGGAAATCACGAATTTTTATTTTTTTGACATCCAAACCCAGCAGCCAAGGGGGCAAGGGGGGGGGGGGGGGGGCCCCTGAATGCTCTGTCCATGCACAGCCCTGTTTTACCCGGAGTAAGGAAAACGAATCCCTTTGTTAAAGTACACCTATTTTTGTTCAACATCACTTTGCGCGGGTGCAAACCCCGGCCCAAAATTGGAATCTTAAGTACAAAGAGCAAACCCTCAGTCTAATTTTGTTACCATTTTCCGTGGGGGGCAAAGGGGCGGTACCTGCCGCCACGGCCGGGCCCCCCCCCTTGCTTTCAGTCCCCCCCGGGCCCGCACGGGGTACTTTGGGTTTTTAAAAAACCCCCCCCCCCCGGCCCCCGGGGTTGCGGGGACATAATCCTTCTCCTCAATGGGGTTTCCAAACTTTTTGTGAAATCCCTCATTCCCCTCCTGCAGCCCCAAAAAATTTCCCCCCGAAAATGAATTCGCCCCAAAAACCCCCCCCGTTTCACCAAATTTAAAAGGTGTTTTTAGGGCCCTTTCCCAAGGGTTCTTCCTTTTTTCCCCAAATGAAAAAGGGGGGTTATTAAAGCCCAAAACTGTTAAAATTTTAGTTTTGTCAGACCACAGGACATGGCTCCAAAAATGTAGGTCTTTGTTCCTGAGTGCATTTGTAGAAGACAATTTAAAGAGGAAAAATCGGTCCTAAAAAATAACTTTTATTAAATTTAATTTAAAATATCGTGCTATCTGAAGAACTCACAAAAACCCTGGGGGGAGGTTTAAACAACAACCACAGGGGGTGGGACCAGAGTGAAATAAAAAAACCTTTGGCCCCTATAAACCTAAATACCCTACCTAACTGAGAGAGATACAGGATGATGCCCCGTAAGGGCTTTTCCCTGTCCAAAACCCTTTCCCCAAAAATTTTAAAAAAACCAATCGGGTTATTCCCAGGGTTTCCCGTCCAAACATGTTTCAATAACCCAAATGACCATTTCGGGGACAGTCGGGAAAAGATAAAATTTGGGAACCAAAAGAAATCGGGGTTTTTATAGTAAAAATTTAAAAAAGATTTTGGGCAATAATGCGAGGCACAAGAATTAGGGGTAGTTTAAATCCCTGAGGGTTTAATTTTAATGATTGCAGAGACAACATAAAAATGCCGTTTTTAAATTAAAAAAAAGGAAAATACCTTATTTTCATTTTGCATAAGGGCCCCCTTGTAGGTTTCCCAAATATAAACCAGGTCCACAGGCTGTGGGAAAAGTCCCAAAAAAAAAAAAAGGGGAAAAAGGGTTAAAACACCCAAACCCCCAAAACAAACACCCCCCCAAAAAAGAATAAAACCCCATTTTAATTTAAATGTTGATTTCCGAAAAGGTAAGTAATCTCCCCCCCTTGTAAGGGGCTTTAAACAGGTCGGTTTTGTGGGGAGACCCCGGGGAAAAGCTGGGGGCGCGGGGAAAGAAGTTAAAAAGGCCGCGCCCACGGCGCCTCTGTGACATCACTTATGGGGCCGGGGCAACGGAGAAACTCCCGGCCAAAGAAAGCGTCCATAGCTAAGGCGGGTTTGCGCAGAAAAGGGATGGCCCGAAAAATTTTTTTCCCGGACGCAACCCCAGGGCAAAACAGACTGAGCAGGTGATTTTAAAAAACATGCTGGGTTTTAACAGTAGTGAATGGACATTTATTGGTAGGAAAAAAAAACTGAAAATTCCTTTTCCCAAATTTCCCAAGGGACATTGATAAAGTTAGTTGGGGATATTGGGCTCCAAATGATCAATTTAAATTAAACAAATTTTTTGTATATAAAAAAAGGAAAAAAAAAGAAAAAAAAAAAAAAACACTTTAAAGTTTAGTGCTAAAATCCAAAGGGGTGTTTGGAACCCTTTTTGGTTTGCCTTTGTATTTAGGGTAAATGTCCAAAAAGTTTCCCTTTGCAGCCAATAATTGCCCAAAGGTTTAAAATTTTCCTTTGAGAGGGAGAGACCCAAACAATCCCCTGCATTTGGGGGATTTGGGGGTTTTCCCCCCGGGATTGGTGAAATATAAAGTGAGTTTGGGGGTGGTGCCCAGTTGGAGGGCGAAAAATCGCCCCAAATGCCCCCCAACCCTATTTCGCAGCTGTTCTTGTGGTTTTCCCTTTATACCTAAATTTTTCCACTTGCCCCGGGTTTAAAAAAAGATTTACCACGTTTTGTCTTAAAAATTAATAAAATATTTGATCGAAAAAGGATTCCCCCCTGTATCTTTGGAGAACGTATTTTGTCTTTTCCAAAAAAGTCACAAAAAAACCCAATCCCACATCTGGAAAAAAACCTTTTGGGGTTCTAGTCAGCCACATGTCTTTCTTTGGATTTACAAAAGTGGCAAATGACCAGACAGCCCCTCAGATTTTTTCACCTTCTTTATGATATCGAGGGGGCCCCCCTAACAATCTAAAAATTCGGGGCCCATTTTCAACACAGGGAAAATATTTTTTTTAGGGTTTTTGTCCCCAACCCCGGGGGACCGCTTTGTAAAAGGTTTCCCAAATAAATGCGCTTTTATTGCCCTCTTGTCCTGGCTAGTATGGATTTTTGGGTTTTGTCGGAAAATTTTAAACCCCGGCCCTTGTCAGTGCATGTTGATAGGATTGTCTTAATTTTTATAAATCTGGATTAGCCCTTAGTAAAAAACCCGGAGATCCAAAATGTTAGCCCCCTTTTAAAAATTCTTCCAGAGAGGAACAATTATGTCTGAGACCCCAGATTCTGTCCACGTGGGATCCCCCTTTTCAGGGGTGTCGGGGGGGGCAGCTCCCCCACCCCAGAAAATGAATTTGTGGTGTGGGTTTTGGGGTAGAGGGTAGTTATTAGCTCCCCATCCTGCCCTTTTCCCAATTCCCGGTTTATCAAGGAAGGGTTTAAAATTTTTCCCGGGAAGGAAATCCCCCAAAGGGTTAAATCAAAGATTAAACGTATTGCCCTTTCAGGTTTTGTAAAAATGGGGCAAATTTTTTTTGTGAGCCATTCCAGATTATAAAGATATCGTCAATAAATTACCCCAACGGGCTATTTGGCAGAGAAAGGAGGAGGGGTCCCAAAAGCCCACCACGGCGTCTCCCCCAGCCCAGGTACGTTTTGCATGGGCCCGGGGGGGACGGGAAAACTGCCCAGGGCCCTGTACCCTGTAGGGGGTTTGGGAAAAATTTTCCCCTTTTAAAACGGGGAAATAATTCCTTTTTGAGGGTAAAATACAAAATTTCCCCCCAACAAACCTGTTGGGGGAGCCCAAAGGTTTGAAACCCTTGGAAAGGGGAAAAGAATTAAAAAAAGCCCTGACCCCCATCAAAGTGGGGTTGGGCCCGTATATAGGGACCTCTACTCAATGCTTGTAAAAAGGCACTTCCCCACCAATTGTCAGTTCCCCCAATGGGGCTTTAAAAGACCCTTTGTGTCCCAAACCCAAAGGGATGGGGTAAGGTTTCAACAAATGGGGGCCAGTATGGGGTTCTAAAATTAGTTTACCCCCAATTTTGAAATGGGCCCATCCCAAAAAGACAAGGGATCGCCCCCTCAAAGGGGGGACCCCCCTTGGGGAACTTTGGGGGAAAAGGCATAAAATGTAGAAAACTTAGGTGGGGGGTGGTTATAAAAATTTTTTTTTTAAAAATTTTTTCAATTGGTAAATGATTTTCCCATCTCTTTTGCCTGTGTTAAAAAAAAATTTTTATTTTCGGGCCTGAAAACCCCCATAGTAGGTTCTGCAGTTTAAACGTGCTTACACATTTTTTATCCTTTAAAGATTTCAGGCACTTCTCCCGATTTTGCGGGACAATTCACACTAAAAATGTTGCCCCCCTTTGTCAGGGGCTTTAATGAAATGGTTCGGGGGTTCTTTGTTAGGGATTCTAGTGTACCCTTCCTTTTTTTTAAGATAATTGGGGGGTTTACCATCTGGACTCTTTTATTTTGGAAAGATCTTTTAAGGACTAAATCCAGAAAAATTCCCTCAAGAAAGTTGCTTCTGTACTGGGGGGGCCTTTATTACTCTTGGCCCTTTCAAGTTTGAAAGGGGGGGCCCCTTTCCCAATGTGGGTTTTGTGGTTTATTTTGCCATTTCCGAAAATAGTAATCTGACATTTCCAGCTTTATAAAAGGGATCCCCATTTCAGAAGTTTTTCCCGTTCTTTTTTTGCTGCAAAAGGAATTTTTTTCCAGTAGATTTTCCCTTTTCCCAAAATATTTTGAAAAAGCCCCCTTTGGCCATGTAAAAAAATTTAAATTCATTGTCGGGACAAAATGATAGTCCCTTACGAAATTTAGTTTAAATTCCCCATCAGATGTCAAGATTTTATCTGACAAATTGATGATTTGAGATTTTTGGTTCTTGTGGGGCCTCCCACTATATGGGTAGCTGGGGGGGTCGTTCGTTTCTCTTAATCGGATTTGGTAATTCGGGGGGCTTTAAAAAACGGCTTTTCCTTTCCCCTTCTTTCTGAGAAACCTTTTCCCCCCACCCCCCCCTGGTTTTCTCCCTTTATCTCGTTTGGGGTTTTAGAAGGTTCCCCAAACCCCCTTCCCCTCTCGAATCCCTTTTGCTCGGTCTCTGTTGGGAGACGTCAGTGGGGTATTTTTCTTCCCGGGGTTCGTTTAACCCCAGACACACGTAAGGGTTTTTCTCCCCGAAATTGTAAGATCCCTCAGAAAAATTTACCCCGGGTTCCTTTTTTTTTTTTAAGGGGAGTTGAAATTGTTAAAATTCACCTGGGAAAATTTTTTTTTTAGTGTTTAAATCAGGTTCACTCGAAGAAAATTTTCTGAATTTAGATCAAAATTTTTCTTTAAGTTTTTTATTCAGAGAATCAAGGATACTTTTTTTCCCCTAAGGGGGGATGTTTATTTAAGGGGAATGAACAAACCCCTTGGGTCTCTTTTTCCCCCCCTGGAGGGGGGAAAGGGGGGGGGAATTTTTTTTTACGACCCGGGGTGTCGAGAAATACGAAGTCCCCGAGGGACCTTTTTTTGGGTCAATTTTAATTTTTGCAGACTTTTTAACCCCCCAGAAAGTTGTAAAATTTTAACAGTAAGTTTTTATGGGTGTATTGGGTTTGTGGTGGGGGGTTTGGGTTTTGGGGTTGGCTTTTTTTTACCCCCTTTTTTTGTTTTTGTTTTTTGTTTTTTTCCCCCCCTTCCCCAGCCTGGTGGTCTTGTGGTTTATTTTTTGCAAAACCCACAAAGGGGGGGCATTATGGGGATGGACCTTAAGGGGGAGTGTCCTTTTTTGTTTGTAAAAACCGGCTTTTTTTGTTGGCCCCCTGCATCCCGTTTAATTTTTCCCCTCGGTATTTATCTACCCTCTAATTCTCGTGCCTCGCAATTTTGCAAATCATTTTTAAATTTTTACTATACCCCGATAAATTGGTCCAAAATTAAAATCTTTTTCCGACGGTTTTAATGATTGAAAGTCATGGTTGATTGAAACTGTTGGGAAAAGGGGCCTTTAGGAAAAACCCGGGTTGTTTTTTAAAATTTGGGGGTTAAAGGGTGGGGAAAAAGGGGAAAGCCCTTATCGGGGCGATCCCAATTTCCCGTTTTCTCTCTCGGTTGGTAAAAGGGGGTTTTTGTAGGTTTTTTAGGGCCAGGTTTTGTATATTTATTTTGGTCCCACCCCCTGTGGTTTTTTGTTAGCCTCCCAAATCAGTGGTTTTTGTGAGTTCTTCCCAGAAAAGATCACGATTTTTTTAAAAAAATATTTAATAAAAGGAAATTTTTTTTGGGCCGATTTTTTTCCTTTTTTTAAAAATTTTCTTCTATATTGCTGGTAAAAAGGTTTTTGGTACTTTTGGTAGGGAATCCCAAATAGGGACATTTGTTCTTTTTGAAATTTTTTATTTTTTACGGCATGGCGGGGATTTTTTCTCTAAGGGGGGCCGTCTATGGATCATTTGGGCTCTTGAATATAAAGATGTTTTTTTTTTTTGAGAAAAACCCTTATTAGGAACCCCTATTCCTGGACTGTCCCCTGCGGGTTTTTTTTAAGGGAAAATTTTAAACCAAAAAAAAATTGGGAACAGGTGGCTTCTTTCTGGGGGGAAGGGGTTAAAAAAGTCTGCAAACATTTTTTCATTGGCAGGGAAAAATTTTCCTCGGGGGGAAATTGTATTTCCTCTGGAACACCTCGGGTCGTAATAAATCCCCCTCCTTCCCTCCAGGTGGGGAAAAAAAAAAGATCAAATGGGGGGTTTTATTACACTTATGACAGTTTCTTAGAGGAAGAAAAAGTATTTCCTTTAGTTTTTGAATAACAAACTTTAAAAAAGGAAAAAGATTGATTTTCATTTTCAGAAAAATTTTTGAAAGGGGGGGAACCCGAGTTAAAGAAATAAAAAAAAAAAAAATTTCAGGTAAAAAATTGAACGATTTTCAACCTTTACCCTTTAAAAAAAAAGGGAAAATCGTTTAAATTTTTGGGGGGAAACTTTCAGATTTCAGGGGAAAATAAAAACCTTAAAATGTGTCTAAGGGAATTTGAACCCCTGGGGTAGAGATACCCACATGACCCCTTTTCCTCAACAGAGACCCCAGCAATTTGGGGGCTCTGAGAAAGGGGAAGGGGGTCGGAGGGCCTTCTAAAATAAAGACGAGATCAAAGGGGGAAAAGGGGGGTTTGGGTTGGGGGGGGGGGGAAAAAGAAAGGTTTTTTTTAGAGAAGTAGGGGAAACGGACAGCGTTTTTTTTTAGACCGAAATTTCCCCCAAAACCCATTTTAAAAAGAACCCAACGGGCCACCCCCGCACCCAGGGATAGTGCAGGCCCCAAAAAGAAAATAGAATCTCAAAAGTCATCAAAATTTTTCAGATAAAAATTTTTTTGACATCTGATGAGAAGAAACTATTGTAAGGGAAATATCAATTTTTTCCCGGACAATGAGATTCAATTTATTTTAAATGGGACTAAGGTTTTTTACTATATTTTTCAAGGGGAAAATCTATGGAAAAAATTTTTTTTGCAGCAAAAAATTTGACGGGAAAGGGAAAGGGCCCCTTTGGAAATGGGGAAAAAAAAATTTTGAAAAATTTTTCTGCAAGATGTGAGTTTTCTATTCGGATTTCAGATATTAAATAAAAAGGGCATTGGAAAGGGGGCCCCTTTACAAAACTTGAGGGCCAAGAAATTTAAAAAGATGGCTCCAAGTAAACAGAAGATCTTGCGGTTTTAAGGGATTTCTGGATTTATTTCCCCTTAAAAAATTTGGCCAAGATTTAAAAGTCCAGATGGACGAATTTATTTTTTTAAATCTGAAAAGGGCGGGACAATAGAATCCCTAAACAAAGAACCGCGAGCTATGCTTAAGCCCCTGACAAGGGGGGCAACATTGTAGTGGAATTGTTTTAGCAAAATTATGGGGGGATGTGCCTGAATTTTTTAAGGGATAAAAATTGCTATGGGCCCTTTTAAAAGCAGATCCACAAAAGGGTTTTAAAGGGAGAATAAAAAGTTTATTAACACAGGCCCAAAAAAGATTTGGGAAAATCATTGGCCAAGTTAAATATGAATTTTCATTTCCCCCAAGCACACCCCAAGGTTGCTACTTTTTTTTGCCCTTTTCCCCAAAATTCACAAGGGGGTTTTCTCCCTTGAGGGGACGTCCCATTGTCTTGGGGGTTTGGGGCCCCCTTTTTCAAAAAATTTTGGGGATCTATCTAGAAACCCCATTTTCTGGCACCATTTGTTTTTAAACCTTTTTCCATCCCTTTTTTTAGGGACAATAGGATTTTTATTTAAAAGGCATTTGGGGGAATGACGATTTTTGGGGAGAGTGCCTTTTTAGCAAGCTTTACGGTTTGGGGGCCCTATATTTCGATGCCCCACTTGATGGGATGCTAGGGGCTTTTTGAATTTTTCTCTCTTTCCCGAAAGGGGGACACCTTTTGGGTCACAAAAAACAGGGGGTTTTTTGGGGGAAATTTTGTAAATTTTTCCCTCAAAGGAATTATTTCCCGTTTGATGGGGAGTCTTCCACCAGCTACCCGGGGACAGCCATGGGCGTTCCCGTGCCCGGCCTAAAGCAAATCTGTTTTCCTGGGTGGTTTGGGGACGTCCGTGGTCTTCGGTTTACTCCCCTCCCTCCTTTTTCTCCCGACCAAAATAGCCCTGTGGGCTTGATTCTTTTTACGATTTTTCTTTATCATTTTGGAATGGCTCACAAAAAAGAAATTTTTCTCTTTTTGTACAGAAACCCTTTAATGTCAAAACGTTTTTAAACTTTGATTTGTTTGAGATTTCCTCGGAAAAATTTTTTCCATTCCTTGGTACGGTATTGGCAGAGGTCAGGAATTTTGGGGGGTTAAAAATTTCCCTCTACCGGGAAAAAAAACAGCCACCCCAATTTTTTTACTTTCGGGGGAGAGCTGCCACCCCACACCCCCGAAAAAAGGGATCCCCCCGTTGGGGGCCCGAAACGGGGTCTCAGACGTTTAAATTTTTCCTCCCCTGGAAGATTTTAAAGAAGGAAGGGGGTTTAAAATTTTGAGATCTCGGTTTCGGGCTTAAAGGGGTTTTCCAGGGTCTTATATTTTAAAACAATTTCAAAAAATGCAAGACAAAGGGGGAAAGGGTTCAATTGCTGACACCAAGAATTTCCCTAAAAGCCCGGGGCAAAGAAAAAATAAACGCGCAAATTTTGGCTCCTTTTTACAAAAAAGGCCCCCCGGGGGGAACAGACCCCAAACAAAAATTGACATGTGTTTGAAAATGAACCCGGGTTTGGGAGATTTGGGGTCGGGGGGGGGCCCCCTCGATATCCCTTTTGGGGAAAGGGGGAAAAATTCTGAGGGACTGTCTGGTAAGTAGCAAATTTTTTAAAATTTCAAAAAAAAGAATGTGGTGACTAGACCCCAAAGGTTCTTTCAGGGTGTGGGGGGATTGTTGTTTTTTGACTTTTTGGAAAAGACAAAAAAACGTTCCCAATGATACGGGGCAAAAGGGACTTATCAGATCAAATTTTCATTTAATTTTTAAAAAAACCCCCCTGTGGTATTAAACTGATTAACCTGTGCATGTGGAATTGGGGGGTATTTTAAAGGGAAAAACCCCAAGACGCTGCGACGTTTGGGGTTTTTGGGGGTTTTTCATTTAGGCGATATTCGCAAACAACGTGACAACACCAATTTTCACGTCATATTAAATCAATAATGGGGGGATAAATCTAAATGCCTAAAAAGGAAAGGGGGATTGACGTTTCTCCCCCCTCAAAGACGTGGGAAACTTGGGGCAGATTATTGCTTTCAAAGGAAAGCTTTTTGGACATTTAACCCCAAATACAAAAGGCACCAAATTGCTTAAATGACCAGTTGGGGTTTCAGCAGCTATTTTAAAAGTGTTTCTTTTTTTTTTTCCTTTTTATAAAACAGTTTTGAATTTAAATTGTCATTTGGCAAAAATATCCTAAAATAAATTTCAAACAATGTTCCCCTTGGGGGGGAATTGGGGAAAGGGATTATCAGTTTTTTTTTCCCACCCCAAAAAATGTCGTTTCACTAGTGTTTTAAAAGCTTTTTTTTTAAATTTACCTTTTCGTCGTCTGTCTGCCCTGGGGTTTTCGTTTTTGCATATATTTCGGGCGCGTTTCTTTTTTTGCGCACGGCCCCCGTAGCTATGGTCCCCTTTCTCGGCGCAGTTCTCGGGTTTCCCGGGCGCACTATGTGAGGGCAAAGGGGGCGCCGTGGGCGCGCCTTTATCTTCCGGGCGCGCTGCCCGGGTTTCGGCGGTCTACCAAAACAAATCGACGCTGGGTTTTGCCCCCTTTCAGGGGGGGGGGGAGATGTTTCAGCTTGAAACTCAAACAGTAAGTTATATGGGGGGTAAAGCTTTTGTTTTGGGGGGGGGTTTGTTTTTGGGGTTGGGTGTTTATCTTATCCCCTTTTTTTGTTTTGTACTTCCCACAGCCCGGTGGCTTTTCTGGTTTATTTTTGGGAAAAAATTTCAAGGCGGCAAAATGCAGTTTAAAAGTAAGGTTGGGGGTCCTTTTTTTTTTTTTATGTAAACAGGAAAGTTTTGTTTTCTCTGCATCAGTAATTACCATTTAGGTATTTATCTTCCTCTAAACTTGTGCTCGCAAATTTTTTGCAGTCATTTTAATTTTTTCTATAAACCGATACTTGGTCCCAATTATATCTTTCCAGACTGTTTCCCCCGATGATTGTCATGGATGAAATTTAAAAAATGTTTGGGGCGGGGGCCAGAGGGGAAAAACAGGTTGTTTTTGAATTTGGGTAAGGTTTTCGGGCAGGAAACCCCCTTTTTCGGGGCGTATCCTGTATCTTCTCGTTAGGGGAGGGGTTTTGTTAGGTTTATAGGGCCAGGTTTTGTATATCCAAATCTGGTCCCCCATGTGGGTTTTTTGTTTGGGTCCCCACAGGGTTTTGTGATTTCCCTTTGAGATAAAATTTACGGATTTTTAAATTTTATTTTAAAAAAAATTATTTTTTAGGACCCATTTTTCCCCTTTTTTAAATTTTTGGAATTTTATTGCTGGTTTAAAGGTTTTTTGGTTTCTATTGGGGGAAAGGGGTCCCACTAGGTTCATTTGTTTTGTGATTATTTATTAACGGCCCTGGCGGAAATTTTTCTCTAAGGGGCCCGGGCTATTTTGGGTTTAGTTTGGGCTCTTGAATCTAAAGATGATTTTTCTGAGAAACCCATTATCATGCACCATATTCTTCCCGCCTGTCTCTGCGGCATTTAAGGATTTAACCACAACGTAAGGGCCCAGATGGCTCTATTCTGGAGGTAGAAAGCTCAACATACATTGAGCAAAAATGTCCCTCGGTGACTTCGTATTTCCTCGGGTGTGACACCCTCGGTCATAATAAATCCCCCTCCTACCCCTCCAGGTGGGAAAAAAGATCACTGGTTGTTCATTACACCTTATACAGTCTCTTAGAGGAAGAAAAAGTGATCCATGAGTCCTCGTATAACAAACTTAAAGAACAGAATGATCTCCATTCAAAATAGTAGGGATCTACATAGGTCCAATTTGTTCTCCTGAGTGCATTTGCAAACATTTAATCTGGCTTTCTATGTTTTCTTTATGGAGTAGTTCTTCTGTAGTAGTATGACCAAAGCATGATCAACTCTGAGACCCAGAACCCTTCTCCTTTCCAGAGCTGTATGAATGCTGGACATTCAATCTTGTATGTACGATGTGTATAATTGATTTTTGTACAGATGAACAGCACCTTCAAGTTTTCTGGAAATTGCCCCCATATACCCAGACTTGTGCAAGTCCATACTTCTCTACCTATAGCTTGGCTGATTTCTTTAGACTATCCTAAATATCTTACACACAGAAGTAAAAAAAAAAAAACAGTGTGTCTTCTGGTGTGCTTTAAAAAACATCCACAGGTGTGCCTTTAATTAACTCAGATGTTGCCAATAAACCAAAAGCTTCCAAATACATGACATCATCATATGGGCTGTCCTCATTTTTTTAAAGGCATATTAATCCTAGTGTATGTAAATTTTTGACTTTGCAGAAAGTAATAAAAAAGCCTTTAAAAATACCTCTCTCTACCATTAATCTGCAATTTGGCAAAGATTAATATTTGGAAATCCTACTTTGGTTGACTAAAACGAGTAAGGTTTATTTCCTGATTTCATGTCGTAATAGTGAGAAAAACATCAATAAGTGTCTTTCAATATAGTGTTTAAAATGGGTATAAAAAAAAACTTCTGTTTTCAACTGTATATACATCTTCTGAAAGTAGACACCAAGCAAATAATCAGAATACCACCCAGAAGCATATACTCAGTCATATCTGTGTAAAAGTTCATGTTTTTCTTCTAACCCATGAAAAATGTAAACTGCACATAAAATAATTTTTAATTAAATTGTTGCAATTTTGTTGTAGATTCCTTGATTTATAGCTCATCCACATGGTGGATACGGTCATCTGCTAGGGATTATCCATGCACAAATCTGCCCCATTTACATCTAAAGCGTTTGTCCACTTTATAACATCTTTACTTACTATGTATGTAATAGGAAATCATATCATTTTCAAATATACATATTTTTAAAAATTGTGCTCCTGTGTCTTTTTATACTAATGCAGCATTGTATTTGGTAATAGTCTTTTTTCACCTTTGCCTACATGTTTAAAGTTATCAATAAAATGGGAATACCCCTTTAAATATGTAATTCCTAGTGGTAAAACATCATTTGAAGTAGAATCATTGAAATTAAATTATAGACGTTATATGGGGTGACGTTATAAAATGTATCTTTTCTACTTATTATTCTCTTTTTCGAACAGGTGAGAAAAGAATATCAAGAAGACACAGAGCAGAGGTACAGCTGTCAGAAGTCTAAACATCAAAGACTTGTGCGTATGGACGCAATTTGTCCTTCAGATGATGGTGACAAGGGATCTTCCTGCAGCATATCTGAGGTTTGTTAAATTATTTCAGGGTGTAGTTAATTTATCACATATTATCTTTTCTAGAATGTATAAGCTAATTAAAATTTGCTAAAAAGTGTTGTCTAGGTGTATTTTTTAAAATTAATAAGTGCTGCTAAGGCTGTGATAGAATATAAAACACACGTTCTTACCTCCCTACTTACCTCTATTCCAGTTCTTGCTGGGTATTCTGTTCACTTCTGATCCTGGAGGTCAGATTCCCAATCCTGCAGCCACTGATGGTCAAGTGCCTGACACCACTGTTGAGAAGTGAACAGCTTCAAGTGGTGACTTCAGCAATGGCATGTGACTGCTGTAGCTAATCAGTAGCTGCTGCGGTGAATATCTGATGGCCAGGACCAAAAGTAACCAGGATACTTGGAGAAAGCACCAAATAACTTTTTTTAACTTGGTCACAACCTCAAACATCCACACAACCCCTTTAACGTTTGCTACAGCATGCAATCATGTTTTGGCACGAGTCTCATAAGCACCAGTGGATCTATAATTTCCCTATGTTCTTTCACAGTAATTTATACTGTCATGGATTTTGGATATGTTTACTCTTGGCAATATTGGGCTTTTATTGATAAAATTTTACAAGTACAAAAATAATTACCCAGTTTATGACAATTTATTAATTCCTGTTTATATACAGCAAAGTAACCAAGTAGCTTGCTGTGGAGTTAAGGGGACAGGTGATATAGCTGAAAAGTAACCTGCATTGCTGTGACAGTGTTCAAGTGACACTACTATGAAAATACATCTGCTGAAGAGGTAAAATATGACTGATAATAATGCAATAGATTTGGGACCCATGGTTTACGCTTCTGTGGATACGTTATAAGGGACCAGTTGCTTGGTAGGGGAGAGGGTGCACAGCACAAAACCGTCAGAAAGGTAAAAAGCAGACTCACGTTAGTTGCAGCAAGCACTGATGGCTTTTAGGCTCCGGTGACAGAGTGCCGTGGTGTTTTCGCAGACGTTTGTTTGCAGCAGCAGCGCGGATGGCATCAGGCAGTTTGTGTAGCACTAGAGGAATCCTGCTAGAGGACGAACACGTCAGCTGATGATCCCATTTGCAGCAGTAATTATCACAAGAGTCAAAACAGGAATGTCCATGTTGCAGCAAACAGCTTGCAGGAAATCAATAAGCCCGAGTCTGGAATACTGAGGACCACAGGATATTCAAACAGAGAGCCATGAAGCTTGAGGAGACAGACCAAAGGTTCTAACTGAAACTCAGGCAGGGGAGGAACACAGGTGCACACGTTAATATAGCACTCAAGAGCAGGTAAAATGGCCCAGAAGCTGCGGTGGCCATCTTGCAAAGAGGCAAGAAAAGCCCAAAAACAGGTTAACATAAAACGGACTGTATCCTGACACTACCCCCACCTCAGGAGTGGCCCATTGGACACCCTATGGGCAGGCCTTTCCAGGATATCTTCGGTGGAACTGGATACCAAACAAGAATGAATTAAAATTGTCCACAGGTTTCCTCCAATGAATTTTCTTTAGCCTGATATCCCTTTCACGTTGACAAATATTTACTAGATCCTTGAATCAAGAATCTCCGCCACCAAAATTGTTCTCACCAACAATCAGAACTGGAATCGGGTGAGTTAGAACAGAGCGTCCCGGGAATGGATTAGAGCCAGCATCCTTCAAAAGGGAACATGGAACACTGGATGGATCTCATGGTGTTTTGGGTAGTATTAGCCTAACTGCCATTGTGCTGATAATGGCACTTCACTTGAATGGCCCTACAATTTCTGCCAAGAGCTTCGGAGAGGGTACCCTCAATCTAAAATTCTTTTTGGTAGCCAACCGAATCCCAACATTGAACTGGTGCTGGTCTACGAAGACTGGTCCGCGATCTCTATATTCTCTCCTGGGCTGCGGTCCCAGGTTTCCTTCACAACTTCCAATTTTGCTGAAGGGGTTTGCTTCAACACATTCAGCCACTGCCGTTATGGTGACATCAATTGGGATTCTGAGGAAAAATTTTGGTGATGAACCCCAGATAGGCATAATAAAGGTGACAATCTTTGTGTGAAGCACTCATGGGAATTTAATGTAAGAGAATTCTGCAAAGGAAGAGATTGCAGCCAATCATCCTGCAAATGACTGATGAGCCACCAGGTACTGTTCTAGGGTCCTGATTCGTCCACTCGGTCTGGCCGTATGACTGTGGCTGATAACGAAGATACCAGACCTAAAGTCCAGTGCCCGAACAAAAATTTTTCCATGCCAGAACCTCGCCACGAATTTACTCCCTCGGTCCGAAATGGAACTTAGGTCGGGCGAACTCCTTGTAGATCCGTAAAGATTTTGGACAATTATCTTCTACTGTGTCCTTAGCAGATGGGAGTCTGGGGTAGAGGTAAAAATGGGCAGCCTTTAGTTAAACGATCGTACCACAACTAGAATGGTGTTCATACCCTAGAGGTAGGCAGTTCAACAATAAAGTCCCAAAATATTGTTCCCCCTGGGCGAGAAGCACTGGAAGAGGTTTAGCAACCCAGTTGGAGCAAGCCGGGTGTCCTACACCTAGCGTCAGATGGACACAGGAAACGGGACATAGTTCCTCACATCCTTCTCGGTAGCCGTGCCACCAGAAAATATCTGAGAGGAAACACCTGAGTCATCTGCACTCCTTTATGACAGCCAACTAGGGAAGTCATGCATCATTTTAAGCACTCTAATAATCTAGCAGTATATTAGACTACAAGTAGAGTCCATTGGCCTTGGAAACCACACTCCGCTCTTAAAAGTTAGTTGTTATGTATATCAGCCGGCTGCGGGCCAAAAGATGAATCAGCGACAAAGCTTCCATAAAGACATTAATTAGAACTTGATAACACACCTACCACACTGGCATCTGGTACTATAGTCTTAGATGGTGGAGCAGGATCAGTTCAGTAGAGAACATCTGGAAAGGTGCCTCAGCCTTGTCTGTTATTGGAGCCTAGTTGGTAGAAATATATAAAATTGAATTGGTTCAGTAAGGCTCCAGCGAACCATCGGGGAATACAGACATCTTGCTGACCGACAAACTCCAGATATACGATGATCAGTGAGTACGACAATATGCTGAGATGCCCCCCTGCAAGAGATGCCTCCATTCCTTGAATGCAAATGATTGCCAACATTCCTTGTTTCCGTCATCGTAAATCATTACAGCAATGATAGCTTTTGATATAAGTATGTGCAACAAAGGGTGCAAAGACCTTTTCCCCCGTTTCTCTGTGATAGAAAAAAGCAGGCCCCCATGGCACAATCAGGAGGTCGTCCACTCCTATTATGAATACCAACTCATGATCGGAAGTATCAACAACTGGGGAGGACGTAATTATGATTAAAGGAGGCAGAATGCCACCTAGGCCTGAGGTGTCCATGGAACATTGTTCCCCTTCTTGGTAATTGGTTGGATAGGACGACGATTTTTCTGAAAAAGTGCTTGATGAAGCGCCGGTAAAAGTTGGCAAAGCCCAACTAATGCGTTAGTACTCTGGGTATTCGTTCGGGACGGCCAATCAATAATCCTGGATCTTGCTGGTATCCATATGCAACCCCTTATGGTGATAATACATAGCCTAAAAACTGGATCTCCGTCTTATGGAACACACAGTTTTTCGAGTTTTAATGAAAGGTGGTTTACTCGAAGGTGGTCCAGACATCTTCACATGCCCTCAGTGATTTTGTAGAGAATGGAGAAAAAAAATATCCATCCAGAAATACACAACTGTAAATGTTCAAGAGATCTCATAAGATGTCATTAGTCACGAGTTGGAAAGGTAAAGTTGGGGCGTTGCATAGCGAAACGACATGACAAGGTATTCGAAGTGGTCTACCGACACCGAAAGATAGTCTTCCACTCCATCCCGGGTCTAATCCGCACCTAAGTTTGAAAGATCCTCGAAGGATCTAATTTGGAGAAAACTTTGGCATGTGAACTCTTCCAGAAGCACGGGGGATCAGAGGAAATAGGATATCCGGTTCCTGACAGTAAACATTATTAATTCCTATAATCAATGCAGGGCCTAAAGGGAGCCATCCTTACTATTCACAAAGAAAAATGGAAGCCCCTGCGGAGACAAAGTCAGTACTAAAAACCCCATTTTTCCAGGTTCTTCTCATGTATTCCTTGGAGCCTTTAGCTATTGTCCGGCAAAGGGCTAGATGTGTCAAACGGTATTGCTGCACCGGCAAAAGCTCAATTGGGCAGTCATACGGCCGTGTGGCAGGAGCTTAGCCTCATTCTTAATGTCGCATACGTCCCAGAAGTCATATAGACTGATGGAAGGTTGTTAGAGACACCATCAGGAACATATCGACTGGGCAAATGGCTGACGTATTCTCGCCTGAGCGGATCCCTCTAGTTTCCCATTGATAACAGGGTTTCTGCTTCTTCACCATGGGAGGCCAATTATTTTGGGCAATGAGGAGGGAGATGAGCATGACAAGATAGACTTTCATGAGATCAGGTGGCATGGAGACCTTAAGGAGAGTCTAGATTTCCTGATCTATCGCCCCGAAAACATGGGGGAACCATCCACGGGTAGGCTATTAATGGTTAGCGATACTATGATCCTTAGGCAAAAGCAAGATCATGAAGATGCGATGGCTCCAGATCCACCCAGCTGAGGTGGGAACCCAAGCGTGTGCTGGTTCCAAATCTTAATAGGCGAGGAAGCCCTGGGTCTCCATCTTCTTCTCAAGTGGTTAGAGCCACCTGAAGACAAGGTCTAAGAATAACTGCATTCAATGGCATGAATGCTATCTGATATCCATGAAACAAGAGTCATGACAGACTAACCCTCACAAGGCTGTCGGCCGTCTATGCCGAGGCCGATAGAGGGTCAATTTATGAGGAAGATGACCAGATTCCCCACAATAGAGACATAGACCCCACGCAGCCCCTGCGCCTCTGCGAGTTTTACTCCTGATCACTGCACCACATCTAATTGCAAATGGCTCAGCCTCTGGGATGGGTGTCAATTAGAAGGGTCCTTGGGAAGCAGAGCCCCAGGAAAGCTGGTGGACATGTCCTCTTCGATTCTGCTCCCATCTCTCTTGACTCCGTTCGGATAAACGGGTATCTATCCGTATACAATTATGACAAACTCGATTTCAAACTTAGAGAGGCGCCTCAGCACGGGCCCGTTCGTCCCTTGATGGCGCTGAATAATCCCCTCCTTGAACAGTGCCGAGTAGCGCCTCAGAATTCCAGTCGTTATCGTAAGCCCATCTCTAAAATTTCCAATGCGTACTACGTGACAGTACGTCGCCCTGCCGGAGCGCCATAAGTTGATCTCTGTGGTGGTACGACGATTTGGGTCGTCGAACGATCAGGACTCATGCCGGCAAGGAAACTGAGTCAGACTGTTTTAAACATAGGGTGCCACAGGTCGCTCAATTAGTGGATTAGCCCATGCGTAGAGCCTTTGGTGTGTCAAAAGCATGGTGAGTGGCAAAGTACCTTTGGCGCGAACATTCGGGAATTGGGCTGGCATGTGCATCAAATGTATAACTGACACTAGGTTTTACAAAGCCACAGTCCAACGGATTCTTAAACATTCGCGATCCCCCACGGAACCTGAATGGTCAATTTTGGGGGACCCAGTTGCTACAGGATGGGAAAGCTGGTAATCTGAGCCTCAGCGGAAGTTTCCCGAGCGCGCAACTCCATGATCACAATACAGAGTATCGTGCGCATTTTTGATTTGGTTAGTGTGTATCCAGAAAAACATCTTAGTTCCCTTTAGCGACTGAACCTCCTATGCAAAGAAGGAACTGATTAGCTGAAGACTCGTTAATATTTGTTTATTATTAATAAAATTTATTATTTCCAATGTCTTATTGTACATACGTACAGCCTTATTGTCTTTATTTTTTGCATTTTTTATTCTTTATAATTAATTGTTTATATTTTTCTCTTAACCATGATTTTTTTCTGCCTTTTTAATTTTTTTATTTTTTTTTTTATTTTTTTTATGCTGTTTTTTTTTTCTTTACTTGTTTCTATGTTTTTTTTGTCTTTTCTTTTCTTAATCGCTGTTGTTGTAATTCCATTTTTTTAATACGTTTCATACGATTTTTACCTTTTTTCATTGTATTTTTGATTTAATATATTGATTCTTATTTATCCATGTTTATTATTTTCATTTTACTGATATTTTCTTTTTCGCTAGTATTTTTATTTTTTTTTTAATCTCGTTTTTTTATTTGAGCAACCTAACATCAGTAATAATTGAATTAAAATATTTGTCTTTATTTTTGTTCATAATTTTGATTCTTTATTTATTTATTATAATTTTTTGAATTTAATATTTTTTATCTTAAATAAACATAAGTTTATAGTTTTTTTATTTGTATCCTTTTTTATTAAGCATGTCTTTACCTACCCCATAAATTTTAACACAAACAATATAAAATATTAAATAAAATAAATACAATTTTAAAAAACAAACCATATAACGGGACTCCCAAATCCCCCGAAGGCCAGCGCCTCCCTTTTGTAGGCCTGAGTATCCCTGTTACTCTTCGCGTGTGATACGTATATGGAGACAAGTAGACTGGTAGGGGAGGGGTTGCACAGCAGCAAACCGTCCAAAAGAAGTAAAAGCAGACTCACTTTAGTTGCAGCAGTGCTGGAAGGCGTTCGTCCTTTGTACGAGAGTCCGGGTGTAGCAGACGTTTTTTGCAGACAGCGCTGATTGCGTTCGTCCACTTGACAGTAGCGCCATAAGGTGGACACAAACGGTTTGATGCAGCAGCGCTTGATGTGGCAAGCAGCCAGGTTGGGTACAGTTATAGGAATCCTGCTGAGGTGAGACTACGTCAGCAGATGATCCCAGTGCAGCCATCAAGTAAAAACCAAGAGGTCAAAAAAGTTGCCAGTGAATGTCAGGTTGCAGGCAACCAGCTTGCAGGAAATCACAAAGCCGTACTTTTGGAATACGCGGACCCACAGGAGCTTCAACAGAGAGTCCATGAAGCTTAAGGGAGACAGGAACTAGGTTCTAACTGATACTTAGGCAGGAGGAACACAGGTGCACACGTTAATAAAAGCCACAGAGAGCAGGTGAAAAAATGGCCAAGTTAAGCTGCAGTGGCCATCTTTGCAAAGAGGCAGAAATGCCCACTAAAACAGGTTAAACATAAAAACGGGACTGGATCCTGAGACCCAGCCCTCCAAAAGGTACTTCATTTAATCGTAAGCACCTGGCTCGCTCCCACATGTTTTATTAATTCATTGAACAGCTACAAGAATGGCATAGATGTCTTTCTTTGAAAAATTATATTATTACCTGTTGTGGGTACCAGATTGTGGAGATGGTCTATTTATCCAGGGATTTATTCAGATTTGAAGTCTAGAAGCAGTCTTTCCTCCAGTATGGTTTCAACCTCAAATAGGTTTTCCCTTTCCTCTAGATCAACACATTAGGGTTACAGGTTGGATTTGATACACCTTTGTCTTTATTCAACATAATCAACTATGTAACTATGTTAGGAACATTCAAATAGGAGGAAGGCTGCATTAGGCTGTAAGACAGATATGAGTGTGGAGCTTCTGGGCAAGTTATGAAGCTAAAGATTTACTGATCACCTCTATGTGATTGTCCAGGGGTAGTAAGGGAGATAAACTGCTAATCAGCTTCACAAGTGAGAGTTTAAAAAATGAGAAGACTTGATGGTCAGCTATGGGTGAGAACTTTGGTTTTTGCCTCCTACTTTTTATCAAAATTTATAGAGGTACAGTATAAGAAAAAGACACCAAACTGGCAGGACAAAATACAATCCTGACAATGACCTCCCTCCAGATGTCTAGGTCACAATAAATTCTATATATTTACTACACACTAGAAATGCATCCAATACTCCTTTGAAAATCTATTAATGAATTCACCATGACAAGTTTCCTCATGCAGAGAGTTCCACAGACTCACTGCTTTACAGTTACAGAATCTCAATTCTATGTTTATGCAGAAACCTTCTTTCCTCTAGACTTAGAATGTGCCCCTTGTCCTAGATGCAATCTTGGACATAAATAGATCTTGGGAGAGATCTCTATATTGACCCTTGTTATATTTATGCATATTTATTAGGTCCCCCTGAATCTGTCTTTTCGCTAAACTAAATAACCCTAATTTTGCTAATCTTTCTGGGTATTGTAGTCCACCCATTACTTTTATTTTTGTTGCCCACCTTTGAACCTGGGCAAGCTCTACAATGTCTTAGCTGTGTACTGTACTGCCAAAAAACTGTACACAATATTGATGTACACACTTATGATTTGTAAAATGGGAGACCAATGTTCTCCTCATGTGCATCTATGTTCCTTTTAATACACTCCATGATCGTATTTGCCTTGGCACCTGCTATCTGACTCTTACTGCTACAATTAAATTTACCATCCAGTAAGATTCCCAAGTCCCTAGAGTTTTTCAGTTTAACAAGTAATCATGGAATGGGGGTTCCCTTCCCATATGTGTAACTTTGCCTTATCAGTGTTAAACCTCATATGAAATTTCTCTGCCTAGGCCTCCAACTTATCCAGGTCCCTTTGTAATAAAATATTATCCTCTATTGTGTTGATTACTTTACAGAGCTTAATATCATCTGCAAAAATTTATATTCTACTGTGGAATCCCTCTGAAAGGTCATTAATAAATATATTAGATAGAATATTGCCTTATACTGACCCCTCTAGTACTCACTAGTCAATCATCTATGTATTTTTAATCACCACCCTTTGTTTTCGATCAATTAATCAGTTACTTACCCACTTGCAAACACTTTCCCCCAGTCAAAGTATTCTCATTTTACTTACCAACCTTTTGTTTGGCACATTATCAAAATGTGTTTGTAAAATCAAGAAATGACATTCAAAGCCTCACTGTGATCCAGTCAAGAACTAACGTCCTCTTAGAAACCCATGAGTTTAGTTTGACAAGATCAACAGGAACCAATGCTGAAACAGAGTAACACATTTATTTTCAATGAGATAGGCTAGGATCTCTTAGAAATCCTACTTACAAAATTACCTATAAGGAGGATAAACTTACTGGCCTATGGTTTCCAGGCTTACCTTTTGAGCCCTTTTTAAATATTATATCTACTATTTTGCCATAGGCAAACTTAAACTCTATCAGTTCTCAATCTATAAAACACTAAAATATAAATTTTATTATGTATAACACTTAACCTCTATACACACTATTTAAAAACCTGATTTCTAACCTCTCCATTTATCCCTTTCAAACTTCTGAAAGAATAATCCTTTTCTATTATCAAGTCTGGTGGAACACCACTTATAAAACAGGAAAGCTTATATATACAGGAATTTACTAACTCCAGAAAGGGGATCCAAGCATCCTACTTGGGCAGTCATCCCTAATCTAATGGACATAAACTATATAAGGTTTCCTTGTGATACCCTCTCGCAGTGGGTGAAACTTGTGAACAGAGGTGAGAAATCACAAATTTAAAATGTCATGCCTGACCCCCCCAACATGTTTAAACCAGCTAAAACTGGCTTCATCAGGATTTAAAAGGTCCGGTCCCATGTGGCTAAGGCTCACTTCCTTTTATATCATGTTAGGTACACACCCTATTCAGGTGCTCACCAATTAGCCATCAGGAAATCCACAAAACCCACTCCCCTTCCACTCTCCTGCATGCATACTAATACTACGTGCCACTGCGCTCCCAAACTCTACCGATGCTCCCATAAACAACAATCCTCAGACAAGTTCACCATCTCCATAGCGGGCCCTTTCGCCCTAAACTAAACCCCACGCCCGCGTCCGCTTTCTGTATCAAAGGAGATGTCTGCCCTGAGTGTGATGGACTTCCGTCCAATTTCTCTCCTATTATTGCATCTGCGTGGCTCACCTAGAACAGACTAAGCAGAATAGGTGTTACATTCCACAGGTGAGCCACGCAGACGCAATAAAAAGAGAGAAATTGGACGGAAGTCCATCACAGTCAGGGAAGATATCTCCTTTGTTACAGTATGCGGGCGCGGGCAGTATGGTAAGATAAGGTGCAAGCCCGCTATGGAGATGGTGAACTTGTCTGAGGATTGTTGTTTATGGAAGCATGGTAGCAGTGGCAGCAGCAGCGGCACATAGTATTAGTATGCATACAGGAGAGTGGAAGGGGGAGTGGGTTTTGTGGATTCTCTGATGGCTAATTGTTGAGCACCTTAATAGGGTGTGTACCTAACATGATATAAAAGGAATTGAGCTTAGACCACATGGGACCGGACCTCTAACCACTGATGAAGCTAGTTTAGCTGGTGAAACATTTGGGAGGTCAGGCATGACATTTTTAAAATTTTGATTTCTCACCTCTGTCTACAAATGTCACCCGCTGCAGAGGGTGTTCTCAAGGAAACCTTTTATAGTTTTATGTCCATTAGATTAGGGATGACTGCCCAAGAAGGATGCCCTTTGGGGTCCCCTTTCTGGTGTTATTAAATTCCTGTAATATATAAGGCTTTCCTGTTAATAGGGGTGTTCCACCAGACTTGATAATAGAAAGGAGTTAATTCTTTCAGAATAGAAAGGGATAAATTGAGAGGTTAGAAATCAGGTTTTTAAATAGTGTGTATATAGGTTAAGTTTATACATAAAAAAAAGTTATGTTTTAGTGTTTTTATAGATTTGAGAACTGATAGAGTTTAAGTTTGCCTATGGCAAAATAGTAAATATAGTGATCAATAGTCACTCTATGTTCTCTTGTGAGATTCCCATTTTTTTGGAGACTTTTTAAATATTGGCACCACATTTGCTATTCACAAATTATGTTACTATTCAGTCCATAAATATTAAAAACAGGAGCCTATCTATCACATTACTTCATTCTCGTAGAACACGGGGGGTGGTACCATAAGGTTTGGGTGATTTTTTCAAATTATTCTTTTTAAAAGGAAGAGATGACTTTTCCCTTGGAGTTATTTAAAGAAAAACCGTCCCCTAGATTATCCCTCCCTTGTTGAAAACAGAAACAAGCTAGGGGAAGGGAAAAAATGTCCCCCTTTTTTAAAAAATTTGCTGTGTTTTGAATATTTAATGCTCAAATCTGGCAGTTTTCAGCCAGAAAAGAGTCCACCTTATTCATAAGCAGGTGTTAGTCCTACCCACCCAATGCTAGCCCCACCCACTTTACAGTTTTTTCCAAAATTTTTTAAATCTTTTGAGTACTAAGTTTTTGATTTGGGTGAGGGGGGGGGGGAGTCGGGTGAGCAGGTCCTAAATTAAAGGGGGCTCTTTTCTGGCTGGGGAAAAATCCCAGATTTGGCATTAAATACCATAAAATACAGCTTTTACAGGATAAGGGGCACAGTGCTAGGAACAGCATGTTTTGACACTAGCTTGTGCTGTGCTCGGGGGGGGGGGCATGATTTATGTGCCCAGGTTCTTTTTAAAGATTTTTGGTTCACATTTTTGATAAAAAAATGTTTAAAGCTGCTCCCGAACTTACAAGTGTTCTCAGGTCGGGAAAGCCCTACGCTATTTTTAAATTAAAATAGACCCAAACCCGGGCCCTCTCACTGGGTAAACCCAAATCCATTACCCAAAAGGGGAAAGAAAAAAAAAAACCAAAAAAAAAAAAAACCCAAAATGAAAAGCTGTACTCTTAAAAAACCGGGGAAAAAGTGGGCGGGGTTACAAAAAACCAAAAATGGAGGCCCCCCCTTCCCTCCCATAAAGAAAAAAAACCCAATATACGCCAAATACAACGTAGGGTTTTCTGCAAAAAAAAAAAAACCCATTTCTGAAAAAAACTATGCGAACCTGGGTGCCACGGGCAGGGTTGCGGATTATATTTATATTATATATAATATTTATAAAAATATCACACACGCCCCCAAACTCCCAGGGGGCAAAACGACTAAAAAAAAGGGGAAAAAACATTACATGGAAAACCCCTAAAAAAAAGATTTATGAATCTATATACTAAAAAAACCCTTTTGAGATACTTGGTTCACATATTTTTGATAAAAAAATCCCTTAACGGGGCCCAGGGAACTTAAAAAACCATGTTCTGGGTTCGGGCAGTTTTTTTTTTTTTTTTTTGTTTTTTTTTTTGGCTCTTTTTTTTTTTTTTATTTTTTTTTTTTTTTTTTTTTTTTTTTCGCTATTTTTACCTCTCAATAGAGCCAAACCCCCGGCCTCTCACGGGGGTAACCCGACCTCCTTTTATCCGGGAGAAAAAGAAAATTAAAAAAAAACACCAAACTGAAACCCTTACTCTTTAAAACACCCTGTGAAGGGGGGCTTTGGTGCAGAAAACCAAAATGGAGGCACCCTTTTCCTCCCCATTTTAATTTAAAAAGGCAATAAGGGAAAATACAACTTTAGGGGTTCCGGGCCAAAAAAAAAAAATTTTCGGGAAATAAACTATGCAAACCCGGGGTGCCACGGGCCCAGGTTTTGGGGCCCAACTTTATTTTTTTTATAAATTTATAAAAATATTTTATATATATATATATATTTTAAATATATATTTATATTTATTATTTATATACACATAACCCCAGACACCTTAAACCAGGGCACCCCGACTGAAAAAAGGGGCAAACATTACGGGAAATCCCTAAAGCCCATTTATGCTTCTTTCATACATGAAAAAACTTTGGTTTTTGGGTTAAATTTTCTGATAAAAAAAATGTTTAAAGCTGCCCACAAACCCTTAAAACGGATATTTGGGTATATTGTTTTTTAATTATATGGGGGGGAAAGGGGGGCCCTCCATTTTGGTTTTCGGGAAACCAAACGCCCACTTTAAAAGGGTTTTTATAAGAGTCCCAGTTTTTGGGTTTTGGGGTGTTTTTTTTTTTTTTTTTTTTCCCCTTTTTTTGGAAATAATGGGGTGGTTAACCTAGGAGAGGCCTGGATTTGGTCTATTGAGGGGGAAAGATAGCGTAGGACGGCCGCCCTGGTTTCACTTTTGTAAGTTCGGGGGCCCGTTTAAAGCATTTTTTGATAAAAAAATATGTAAACCAAAGAATCTCAAATTTTTTTTCATGTATGATAGTAGCAAAATTTGCTTCTTTAGGGATTTCCATGTAAGGTTCTCTTTAAGAAAATTGCTTGCACCATCAACGGGAAATGAATTTTTTCCCTCTGTAAGTGGGGGGAAAAAAAAATTATTTACTAGTTTTGGGTCCCCATACTTTGCAAAGGGCCAACATTTTCAGTATTAATCTTTTTATTATTTCTATAATTAAAAAAAGTTTTATGGTTCATTTTTCCCCTTTTTGACCAAAAAAAAAAACCTCTCTGTTCCCCAAACCTGCTGTTTTTCCCTCATGGCAGTGTGGGACCTTATCATGTAGAGTTTAGTATTTCATTTGATCAGATCATTTAAATATGATACATAATTCTGTTCAGATACAGTATAATACTTGTGCTGCAGCAAACTGGGTTTTCACTTCAGTTTTGTCACTCCTTTTTAGTCTTGGCGGGACTTAAGTTGTCAATCAAACTGCGAGCTTGGAGAACCTATTTCTTTTTATTTAAATTAAGAGGTTATTCCCCTGGTTTTCCCAAAAAAGGTAAGTAATTCATACACCCTTAAAAGCAGCTTTTACACCTAAGCATCTTTTCACATTCCGGAAAACAAAAAGGAGCACCCATATAGCACATCTGTTGGAAGACTATGATAATTTTTTTTTTTGCACATAAAAATTATGTATCATTTGATTTTTTTTTTTTTTCCTTTTTTTTTGGGTTTTTTTGTTTTTTAGGTACACCCAAAAATTTTTGAAAAAAAAAAAAAAAAAAAATAAAAAAAAAAATTAATAATATATATATATATATTTATATATATATATTATAATTTTATAAATATTATTATATATATATATTTTATATATATATGTATAAAATATAAAAAAAATTAAAAATATATTATATTATATATATAAAATAAATTTTATTTTTTTTTTTTCCCAAATTGAAACGTAGCCTAACAATATTTTTAACAATTTCTTATAATTTTTTTCCAGTTTTTCATCTAATAAACATACATAACACTCACAGTAATTTACCATAATGAAACATACTTGCTAGACTTTCTATTATTGCTGAGAGAAGGTGCAGTTGTGTAACTTTTTATTTATTTATTTAATCTTTTATTTGTAAAATGGCAAAAGGGGGTGTTGTGAACCTTTTTAATTTTATTTTACTTGCACTTTTAGTCCTTTCTAGGGTATCCAGGGTTTTTGGGGGGGTTTTATCGCTTAAACAATTTCTGCAAAAGTAATTTTATTGAGAATAGCCAAATTTTATGGCGTCCCATTACAAATCTACTATGGGAAAATTTTAATAGTGGGAGCAAATGGTGCCAATGAGGGCCTTTTTTTAGCTCCCCAATTTCCCTGACAAATGTTGGCACCCCATTTATACGTCGCATGAGTGCCAATCAGACAATGAAATGGTATGCAACCCCCATTTTTAAAGGGGAATTCTAAACAGGCTTTTTTTAAGAAATTGCCCCTTCACAAACCTACTTAGGCTCCCACTAGTTAGGCTGGAGGTGGGCAGCGATTGGCATACCAGTTCTGCTGTTCACAGCTGAACCATTTAGGGACACATTTGTAACCAAAGGGTTTTAAAAAAGTAAGCTTTAAAGGGTACAGAGGGTACAATGTTTCTAAAGTTTTTTCCCTTTTAAAAAAATAAGCTCCCGTGCTGTTAATAAGGGCCCAGCAGGGAGTGACATCAATCCCAGCCTTTTATCAAAAACCTAGGGGAAGTTGCGTTACCCCAAAACCCGAAGGGTAAGAATGCTCTAGCTCTCAAAAGGGGGGCAAAATGAAAAACAAATATTTTTTATTTCGTCAAAATCCCTTTTTTCCCCCGGGAAAAAAAAAAAAGTTATGGCTATCAGGAGGGGAGCGGGCACATAACATTGTTTTTTCACAAAAAAAAAAGATGTTTTTTTTTTAAAATGCTAACCCTAAAAAAATATATAAATTTGGGGATTGCCCCAATATATTTTTCAGCGGGGTAAAAATACCATGTCACGTTTTAAGTTCGATGTTGCTGTAAAAAATGAAAACCAATACCGGAATTTCTGTTTTTTTCTTCATCTTTTCCCCCAAAAACGGCTAAAATGTAATCAAAATTTATTTGGTTCCAAAAAATTTATTTCCCCCAAAAAAAGGGCAATCAGCCTGGGAAAAAAAAAAGCCCCAAAACAGCTTTTGTCACAGAAAAATAAAAAAGTTAGGGCTTATCCCCATTGGTTTATCCGACTGGTATTTGTCCTGTTTTAGTGCCGTCCCCACGGCCACCGGGGGTCTTCTTTTCTCCCCGGTTAGCGGTGAAAAGCCCTCCCAGTTCACATTGCCATGTTCATAAACCGTCCAAAAACCAGATGGAAGAATAAACATGCACAATGTTTCTCGGGCGGCGGGCGGAAAACCCTTGCAGTGGGGACTGCTGCACGGGTTTTCCATCGCGGCCCGGTGTGTTAGTTTTCGGCTGTTTTTTCAGACGGTTTTCAAAACCGCAAACCGTCTGGAAAACTGGCCCCAAACTGATGATGTGGGGACATGACCTTATGGCTTTCATACTATGGCAATATAAATACGTGTTTTCTTATCCAAATAAAAGTGTTTTTATTGTGTAAAACACAATATAAAAGCAGTGAAATATAAAAAAATATACACATTTGGTATCTTTTTAATCGTAGCGACCTGCTTAGTACAGTGAAGGGTAACCGCTGTAAAAATTTTAATAAAAAACAATACCAAGGTTGCTGTAGTTTGATCGCTTTTTTCCGTATTCAAAAAAGAATTTATTGAGAATGAAGACAAACATTTCCGATCAAAGGAACAGGAATGACAATCAAGAGCAGGGGTTGCATATTCCGCCAGGAATGTACAAGATATAAATTTCTTCATATATAGATACAAGGCTGAACAATTAAACAATGTATAGCAGAGAAAAACATATATTAAACATTATCTGCTCTTATACGTAGTTGACAAACATTGTGTAAGACTAATGAGAGGAATCTGAGGTAAAGTGAAGTTTAATGATCCCTTAGCATAAGAGCAAAGCGCTAGAGTGCGTTAATGTAAATATGTTGAGGAGAAAGAGGAAGAGGTAGGGATAGGATCCCGTGCAAGGGATTACCAAACTTTGTAGTAGTACATACACAATATCGACATAGACCAGTAGAATAATGCAACACCCGTTAGTGGTCTTAAGAATAAAACAGAGAACCAAAAACTGAAATAAGAAAAATAACTAACTGTTTGTCGGCTCAAGAAATGCATTGAGAATCTAAAACAAATCTGCATCTGAGTCATGGGTATAGTGGGTCAGCAGAGACTGTGATTATATACCGTTGTTTAGGAGTAGGAGCAATACAGGGCCAAACTGCAGAAGATGGCCCAATCCCTCCAAGTTTGGAGGTATTGTTTATACTGGGTGGGGGAGTCTTTCCTGAATTCCTCCAACCTCTGTAACGAATGGATTTCCTTAAACCGATCTGAGATAGATGGGCTGTTGGTGGAGAGCCATAATCTAAGTATGACTTTTTTGGCTGCTAATAGTAAATAGGAAATCAGATGATTCTTGAGAAGGGAGGTAGGGAGAGGAATGACAAACAGGAGGGTAGAAGTGGGACTATTTTGTATTTTTATACCCGTGATTATATGGATAATATCAATTACCTTAATCCAAAAGGGTCGTAAAATAGGACAAACCCACCAGATGTTGGCCATGGTACCCATCGCTGCCCTGCAGCACCAACACACACTCGGTAACTCTGGATATACAGCAGTTTGATTGCTTTTTGTCAATGTTTTGGGGTGAAGAATGAACAGTGTCATATGAACCCTATGATTTTACCAATGAAAAAGTCAGCTCATTTCGCAAAAAACAAGACCTTAGTCCACTTCATATGCAGAAAAATAAAAGTTATGGCTGTCAGACTATGACGACATAAAAATGCAATTGTTTACAAATACATTTCTGTAAAATTAGCGTAAAATTAGCTAAGCATCAAGATCTATATTAAATTTATATCATTGTAATTGTACTGACTGCTTAGTAAAATTATCCTGTGATTTATACCGAATGGTGAACACTATAAAAATGAACCCCAAAAAAACAATGGTGGAACTGCAGGTGTTTTTTTTTTATTTTAAGGGCCCTAAGCTAAAAAAAACTATTGAACACCTGTGGGCCCAAAATGCACAATACATCCCTAGATGAGATCCCTGAGAGGTGTTGAATCCAAGATGGGGCAATTTCTGGAAGGTTTTACATGTTCTGGTACTTTGGGGGCTTTGCAAGTGCAACAAGGCACCCACCAAAATCTGCATTCCAAAAGCCACATAACAATTCCTCCCTTGTACACCCTACTGTGCACCCAAACGGCAGTTTGGGCACAAATTGTCTAACACTTGTGGGGTCGATATACTCATTGCACCCCTGGATTTACTTTAGGGGTATAGTTTCCCAAATTAGGTCTTTTCTGGGGGTGTTTATAAAGTTTTAGCACCTTAGGGTGTCCACAAACCTGTAATGGTGCCTAAATTATAGCCTAATGAAAATGAGACCCTGCTCCTATTCTGAGGCTTCTGGTAGAGTCAAATAGCGCACTAGGGCCACATATGGGATATCTCTAAAAACAGTAGAGTCAAATTTCTTCTTTGCTTTAATTTCTGTGAAACACCTAAAGTGTTCAACTCTCTAAGTGTTGTTTTGAATACCTTGAGATGCGCAGTTTCTTAGATGGAGTTATTTATGTATAACATACAGGCCCCTCAAAGCCACGTTAGAACTGGACTGTTCCTTAAAAAAATCTGTGTAGAAAATTTTCTTGAAAATGTTAAAATTTGCTACAACATTTAAAAGCTCCATAATGTCCTAAAAAATAAAAGATTGTTTAAAAAATGATGGCAATATAAAGTAGACTTATGGTACAGTGGAGGAAATAATTATTTGATCCCTTGCTGATTTTGTAAGTTTTCCCACTGACAAAGACATGAACAGTCTATAATTTTAAGGGTAGGTTAATTGTAACATTGAGAGATAGAATATCCAAAATAAAATCCAGAAAATCACATCGTATAAATTATATAAATTTATTTACATTTTGCTGAGAGAAATAAGTATTTGATCCCCTACCAGCCAATAAGAGTTCTGCGTCCTACAGTCCAGTTAGACAGTCCTAATCAGCTCCTTACCTGCATTAAAGACAGCTGTCTTAAATAGTCATCTTTATAAAAGACTCCTGTCCACAGACTCAATTAATCAGTCAGACTCTAACTTCAACAACATGGACAAGACCAAAGAGCTTTCTAAGAATGTCAGGGACAAGATCATAGACCTGCACAGAGCTGGAATTGGCTACAAAACCATAAGTAAGACTCTGGGTGAGAAGGAGACAACTGTGCAATAGTAAGAAAATGGAAGAAATACAAAATCACTGTCAATCAACATCAATCTGGTGCACTATGCAAAATCTCACCTTGTGGGCTACCCTTGAACATGAGGAAGGTGAGAAATCAGCCTAAAACCACAATGGGATAACTTGTTTGTGATCTCAAGGCAGCTGGGACCACAGTCACCAAGAAAACTATTGGTAACACATTACGCCGTAATAGTTTAAAATCCTGCAGAGCCCGCAAGGTCCCCCTGTGCAGGCCTGTCTGAAGTTTGCCAATGAACACCTGGATGATTCCGTGAGTGATTGGGAGAATTTGCTGTGGGCAGATGAGACAAAAATGGAGCTCTATGGCATTAACTCAACTCGCTGTGATTGGAGGAAGAGAAATGCTGCTTATGACCCTAAGAACACCATCCCCAATGTCACGCATAGAGGTGGAAACATTATGTTTTGGGGGTGTTTCTCTGCTATGGACACAGGACTACTTCACTACATCCATTAGAGAATTGATGTAGCCATGTACGTAAATTCCTGAGTGACATCCTCCTTCCCTCTGCCAGGACATCAAAAATGGGTCGTGGCTGGGCCTTCCAGCAAGGCAATGACCCAAAACATACAACCAAGGCAACAAAGGAGTGGCTCAAAAAGAAACACATTAAAGTCATGGAGTTAACTAGCCGGTCTACAGGAGTGGACCAAAATTCCTCCTGACGTGCGCAAACCTCATCATCAGCTTCAAAAACCATCTGACTGCTGTACTTGCCAACAAGAGATCCTGCCACTTCTTTTTTCCAGAGGGTTCAAATACTTATTTCTCACTGCAAAATGCAAATAAATTTATATAATTTGTACAATGTGACTTTCTGGATTTTATTTTGGATATTCTAGCTCTCACTGTTAAAATTAACCTATCCTTAAAATTATAGACTGATCATGTCTTTGTCAGTGGGCAAAGTTATACAATCAGCAAGGGATCAAATAATAATTTCCTTCACTTTAACAACATTTATCCCGTATGCTAAACACCATAGAAGAAAAAAAATTCCAAACACCAAAATTGCGTTTTTTGGGCGGTCATTTCACGTCCCCTAAAAATTGCAGTAAAAATTATCAAAAAAGTGGCATGTATTCCAAAAATGTATTGATCACACAAAATGGCGCTGTAACAAAAATTTGAAAAATCGAAAATGTTTGGAATTTTTTTACGGTACCAAAACATAACAAAAACTGTACATATTTGGTATTACCAGATTCGTATAAACCTGTAGAATACAGAAAACCCATCATTTATACCAAAGATTGAATGCTGTAAAAGCAAAACTCCTGCAAGCATGGCGCAAGTATGTTTTTTTCACATTTTGCCTCTCTTAGAATTTTTTTGCAGTTTTCTAGTATATTATATGGTAAGATGAATAACACCATTAGAAAGTACATCTTGTCCCGCAAAATAAAAGCCATTATTAGTCTAGATAGGTGGAAAAATAAAAAAGTTATGGCTCTGGAAAGACAGGGATGGAAAAACAGATATGACAAAAAAAAATAGGCCAAGCTGGGAAGGGGCTAAACATCATTTAAAAAAAAAAAAAAAAAAAACATTAAAATTAGTAGCAATTTCCAAGAAAATTTGTAACACAGATTTTTCTCATCAATTTCATTGAGGGACACTGCACCTTGGATATAGGCCCTTGTCTAGGAGGCTGACACTAGGCAGAAACTATATCCCTCCTGCTAATGCCAGGCTAATCAGTTTTCAACTTAGTGTCCGTTGGAGGTCTGCTGAGTTGACGGTGATCCCCCCGAGGGCGTCAGGAAATAAGTCAGTTTTTTAGCTGGCTGAGCTTCCTTGCACAGCTCACCCATCCCCACTTACCACTTCTGCGGTTCATTTTATATCGGTAGCCCAAACTCTGCGTGCGTGGTACCAAAGGGGTGATACAGCAACATCCGAAGACATCGTACTGGTGAGTAACCTGGCTTTCTCCGTTCGGGGTTTGTCTGGGGTCTTTTTTGTTCTCAGGGCGGCCTCAGGAATTCCATTTCCTGCAGCTCTTCAGCGGCGGGCTATGTTCTGGAAGGTGAGGTTGGAAGATTGTGCTCCCCTCCGTCCATGGTCTTCGCAGGGCAGTTGCAGTACTGTTGCAGTATCACTCGGCCATGGGGCTTGAGGGCTAATTTCCTCATGCCCCTAGGGATGAGCTCAGTTTACCCGCTGGCTCAAATGCTCCGGAGGCTGTTCCGGTGGTCTCAGCTGCAGGCTGTGGCTGCATGTTCAAATTTAGTCCCTGGCTTTTTGTGGCCTAGGCCGCAACTAGGCCACAAAAAGGCCACACCCTTTTCTGGGCCTGTGCAGTCCCCTTTACCTCCCCTCATGGCTCTGATTCTTCCCAGAATGGGGCAGGACCTTCTTCAGCCCGGGCTGTTTGTTGGGGCAGAGCCTAGACACCAATTTTTTTCAACATCCTCACCCTGGTTGCTGCTTCTGCACCTCTCCAGCAACATGGAAGACACAGCACCTTGGGGATGGTAAATTGACTTGATTAGGCCATTATGTCCTGCCCAGAACTCCTCTAGCCATGTGCCTGCCCAAGGATGAGGAGTCAAGGCAGCCCACATCAAAATTAGTGGCGACATATTTCACCTGTGCCCACTGCCACAAGAAATTCTCTTGCGGTCATCCCAGTGCCCTTTGTGCCCTCTGCATAGCTTCACAGCCGGCTGCCATAGGGCCCGACCCCGCTTGCAGGAATCGGTGGCCCTGGAATGTGCCAGGTCTCTCTCACTAGCTGTGGGTGACATGTCCAGACTGTCTGAGATTATTGTTTTGGCCATAGAGTGTATGCCGTTGGTGCTTGCTGCCCAGTCTAGCACCTTCCTGTGCACGGTGCCTGTTGCATCCCGTATGGAGGGTTTTCGTAAGAGGATCAGAGCTCCTTCTTCCTCGTTGTCACCTGAGGTCTCTCCGGAAAGACAGTGGATAAAGATGCCTGGATACGGCTTCTTAAAATAATGAGGACCTCTCTGACTCAGATTCAGAGCCAGATAGGAATTATGAAATGGCAGCAGCGGACCAAGCCCTTATCTGGGCTGTTAGGGACTCCCTTCATGTCAAAGATGAGGATGTCTCAACCTCCAAAGTAGAGGTTTCCTTTAAATACAGCAGATGGCAGTGCCTGATGTTCCCTACTTATCCAGAGTTTGAGGAACTTGTTAACAGGGAGTAGAAACATCCGGACAGGTGTTTTTGTCCTACCAGATGGCTTGACACCCTTTGTCCTTTTCCGGAGGAATCGGTGTCAAAATGGTCAGGTGTTCATCGGTTTATTCCCCACTCTCCCAGCTCGTGAGGCCCATGGCTATTCCTGTCTCGGATGTTGCAGCCCTTAGGGACAGCAAGGATAAGCATCTTAATGGGTTTTGTAAAGCAGCCGGGGCGGACCTGTGGCCTGCCTTTGCGTCCTTCTGGGTCAGCAAGGCCTGCATGGTCTGGTCCAGACAGCTGCAGCAAGGACTATCAGCTGGAGCCTCAATGGAAGAACTGCTGGAGCTCACTTCCAAGCTCATGGGGGCTGCTAAATTTCTGTGTGAGACTTCCCTGGGATCAGCCCGTTTAGTGGTGAGAGTGTTGGCTAATGCTGTGGTGGTTCGCCGCTCTTTGTGGTTAAAGTCTTGGTCAGCTGATACAGCTTCCAAGAAAATGCTTACTGCACTTCCCTTCTCCGGGAGTAAGCTGTTTGGAAAGTGTTTATTTCATATGCTACAGGGGGTCACAGTGTTTTCCTCCCTCAGATGCAGCCAGCATGGCATCGCTTATACAGTAAACGCTCCAATTTTCAGTCCTTTCAGGACTTTTCCTATAGACCAGCTGTAAGACATAGTTTTGCCCTATTTTTGTCTCTCCCCCTCTCCTCCTCGAGAGCAGGCATTATATTGTTTAGATATTGTTAGGGCCGTTCGGGTTTACCCCTTGGCTACTGAGTAGTTTAGATGCTCTGAGGCCCTCTTTGTCATCCCAGAAGGCCCGCACGGGGGTATGGCAGCTTCTAAGGCCACCATTGTCAGCTGGAACTGGTCTGCGATTTATGAAGCCTATCGGTTTAGGGGTGAACCTCTCCCTTTTCGGATCACCGCCCATTCCAGGCGAGCAGTTGGTGCCTCCTGGGTGATTCGGCATCAAGCTTAGGCTCTAAAGGTTTGCAAAGTGGCCACCTGGGTTTTGTTCCACACGTTTACTAAGTTCTACCAAATCCATACCTGAGCCATAGCTGATGCAAGCCTCAGCTGTAAGGTACTTCAGGTAGCAATGTTAAGCGCTGACACTGCTGGGGTATTTTTTTCATAACCATTCTTTTCCCACCCTCTGGGACTGCTTTTGGACATCCCAAGGTGCTGTGTCCCCCAATGATAACGAAAAATGTAGATTTTTGTATTTACCGTTAAATTATTTTCTCATGTGATTGATTGGGGGATGCAGGTTCCTTCCTCTTGTTTTATTTTTTTTCCGGACTCATTTACCGCCCTTTTTGAGATTGGGCTATGGTTTGATGTCTCTACTACGACTTGTACCAACTGATTAGCCCAGCAGGAGGAATAAAGTCCATCAAGGCGAGCCCAACACGTTTGGTTTCCGCCTAGTATCAGCCTTCTAGACAAGAGCCTATACCTACAGTGCTGTGTCCCCCAATGAATCCGATGAAAAAAGGATTTTACGGTAAGTACAAAAATAAAAATTTTTAAGGAGCAGTCTGATGGGATTTTGAGGGATCTGTATGTTAGATGTTAGACACCGCCATAAATGACTCCATCTAATAAACTACACTCCTCAAGCTATTCAAAACAACACTTAGAAAGACCTCCTTTGGGTGTTTCACATAAATTAAAGCAAAAGGGGAGGGGTGAAATTTCAAAATTTAAATTTTTGCAGATGTTCAATTGTAATACGTTTTTACTGGAGCACCGTAAATATGAACAGAGAAACATAAATCAATGTAAATTCCCCTGGTTTTGTGGTTTTTAGAGATATTCCATATGTGGCCCTAGTGCACTATTTGACTCAACCACAAGCCTCAGAATAGGAGAAGCACCTCCTGGATTGTCACGAAGTACACTACAGTCCACGCTCAGGTGCACACCGCTGTGATCCTCCTGCAGGAATCTACTCACCTCTCCTCCTGCTCCGCTCCAATCTCCTGCCTTGACCAGCACATGCATACACCTTCCTTTGGACGCGCACGTGCCAGCTCTCTGAAATTTAAAGGGCCAATGCTTAATTATCTGTTCAATGGCCAACCACCACCTGGGGCTTAAGGAACTTTCTGCCTGTGCTCTGCCTTAGTATGTTGATGTTCATTCATTGATCCTGGTTATGTTTACCTGCTGTTGCCTTGCTCCTGGATACCTGTACTGCCGTACCTGTTGCCATGCCAAGCTACTACCCGATTGTTGCTCCATAACCCATCATCGGTTACACCTGTCTGGGACCCGCCACCTCTGTCTGCTCCAGCAGTTCTACATCTGACACTTTAAATGTCATCGCAAGTGGCCGTGTCAGGCGTAGCAACCTGGGGTCTTCCGCAGCCAAGTCTATCCCGCCTTGTGGCGGGCTTTGGCGAGTACCAGGGGCTCTTTAGACGCCGCTCTCTGGGGGTGGTCTGCACCATCTCTCATGGTGACCAAGCGGAATCACACCTGCATTACCCACCCTATATTGTGACTGTACAAACTGATCATGGATCCCTCCAATGCACCTCTACTGGATATTCTTCATATTGCAGCCATGGTATCTCATCAAGGTGCCTATCAGGAACAACTTTTTCAGATGCTACAGACCATCTTCACATGTCTCTCTGAAGCTGCATTTGAATTCAAGTCCATTGCGATGTGGGTCCAGGGTACTTAAGGCACCGGTAAAGGCAACAGGAAACCAGCGGGTGGTTGACGAAAGTTCTTATTCCGGGCACATGTGGAACAAGTCTTTGACGTCTTGCGCGATGAAGGGCCACCAATAATGCTGGGCGATCAGTTTAAGGGACTTGCGGAACCCAGGATGACCAGTGACCCGAGAGGCATGTCCCCAGGACAGAATCCATTCTCTTTGTGCAAGACATACAAAAATCCTATTCAGAAGGACCTCCCACAGCTTGATGAGTGCAGCAAGAATGAGGCGGTCTGGGGGAATAAGCTGTTGAGGATCATGTGCAACATCTGCGGCATCCAAGGCTCTGGATAGTGCATCTGAAGATTTAAGTTGAAACAGGAGAAAAATAGAAGATTCTTATGGTCCGTGTAGATTGTAACAAGATAAAGAGTGCAGTCCAGAAGATGTCACCATTCCTCTAAGGCCAGTTTAATGGCCAGGAGCTCTCTGTCCCAATGGCATAGCTCTTCTCAGACGGAGAAAAAGTTCAGGAAAAGAAATCACAGGCAATGAATTTCTGCAGAATAACAGCTCCGAGTACACATTTGCTTCCGAGAATAATGGTTTCTCAATATCCAGGTGGTGGAGCACTGGAGCGGAGGTGAAGGCCAATTTCAGCTTGTTAAAGGCCTCTTCAGCTTTGGGGGTCCATATACGAGGGTTGTTGCCCTATTTGGTGAGGGAGACGATAGGAGAAGTGTTGGATAAATTGGCGATAGTAATTAGCAAAGCCAGTGTAACGTTGAATCGCCCGGAGGCCGATGGGACATGAACAATTATGTACTGCTGATAACTTCACTGGGTCCATCTGGAGACCTTGTGCAGAGACAATGTACCCTAGGAACGGCAGACTGGGGCATTCGAATAAACACTTCTCCAGCTTGACGTAGAGCTGGTTGTGCCAAAGGCAGGTGAGAACCTTATGGATGTGGGTGCGAGATTTGGAGAGACTTGCAGTCCAGGGAGCAGAACACAGTCATAAAGGAGATCTCTGAAGATGTTGTTCACAAACTTGAGACACAGGCGGGGCATTAGAAAGACCAAAGGGCATGACCAAATTCTCAAAATGGCCATCACAGGTGTCAAATGCGGTCTTCCATTCATCCCACGGCGGATGCTGATAAAGTGGTAGGCACCCCGGAGGTCGAGTTTGGAGAAGACCTAGGCCCCCCAGATTCTATCAAACAGCTCAGAAATAAGCTGCAGTGGGTAGCGGTTCTTCATGGTGATCTTGTTAAGACCCTGATAGTTAATGCAAGGCCACAAAGAGCCATCCTTTTTCTCGACAAAGAAGAATTCTACCCCTGCAGACGAGTATGACTTGCGGATGAAACCCTATACCAGATTCTCCCTGATATTCCACAATTTCTCAATAATTAGGTCAGTATAACTATCAGAAATCATTACACAAAACAACTACTGACTAAAAAGAATTACTTTTATTAAATATTACATAAAAAGTAAAAATATTTAAAAACACACCAATTAGTAACTGAACAGGGTTACCCAGAAGCCAATAAAACAGATATGGATTGGTGCAGATTTCATTCAAGTAAAAACACATAATATTATATTGAGATTGTTCATGATATCCACTTATTAAACCACGTTCAAAAGTATGGGGTAATTGTAATAGGGTGCGGATTGTGACCCGTAAATTCTATTACTCACTTTCCACGATCATGCAAGACTCCGCTCTGGTCTGCGAGCGCTGCTCTCCTCCTAGACGTGTCAAAGGTGTGGGTGGCGCCGCAATGAGGAACACGGTCTGGACATTGTATCGGCACAAGTATATAGCTTTAGATGGTAAGTGGGTAATATATGAGCACTTCAAACTTTTTGTATGAGCACAGCAGCCATTTTCTTGTAGCTTTTTTGATACATTATATGGCAACCATGTTTATGTAGACTTCTATTGGTGGTGCATGAGCACTTCACACTTTTTGTATGTGTTTCATTTAGAGTACTGTAGCCATTTTCTTATAGCTTTTTAGGTATATTTTATATAAGGCAGCCATGTTTATGTAGACTGCAATTGGTGATACTGAAATAGTTAGCCTCTATTATATGATCAGCCCTCGATTGCTGATGCATGAGCACTCCACACCTTTTTTATGGGTTCTATTTAGAGCACTGCAGCCATTTTCTTGTTCCTTTTTAGGTATACTTCACATACGACAGCCATGTTTATGTAGACTTGTATTGGTTATATTGAAACAGTTGTTCTCTATTATATGATCAGCCATTGATTGGTCAATGGATGCAATTTGGGATGGGGTTATATTTTCTCCCCTTATAAAACGGAGTAGTTAATGATGGTCCACACAGGTCCCCAGAGGAAGCCTACGCGAAACACGCGTTGTGACTGTGTTCACACACGGCAGCCATTACAGGTATATGAGATTGGGTTAGACTGTTCATGGTTTCTTTGGATTAATAGTTTAACATATGGGTTTGGGGATTTGTATTTTGTGTCACTTGATTTAGACTACCCTATTTCAATTACCCCATACTATTGAACGTGGTTTAAACAGTGGATATCATGAACAGTCTCAATATAATATTACGTTTTGTTTTACTTGAATGAAATCTGCACTGATCCATATCTGTTTTATTGGCTTCTGTGTAACCCTGCTCAATTACTAATTGGTGTGTTTTTAAATATTTTCACTTTTTATTTAATATTTAATAAAAGTAATTCTTTTTAGTCAGTAGTTGTTTTGTGTACAGATTTTCCCTGATGTATGTCGATATAGCTTCAGTTTCGGGTTGTGACAGCGGTTATACCCTACCCCAAGGAGGGGTAGTGCCAGGTTGAAGCTCTATTGGGCAATCATATGGCCTGTGAAGATGTAGAGACTCAACCTTTTTCTTGCAAAAGATGTCTGCAAATTCCTAATAGTGCACTGGAAGTCCGGGGAGAGCAGGGGCAGCTGTCCGAAGAGTTGAGGAACCCACAGGATGAGAAGGACATGGAAATGAGATACAGGAGGACTGGCATCGGTTGCTCCAGCATGTAACTTCACCAGAATTCCAGTCTACATTAGGACTATGCATATGTAACCAGGGGAGTCCCAGAAGAAGCATGCTGGAGGAGCAATGTAGAACGAGGACGGAAATTTTTCTGTATATGGAGCTGTGTAAAGGCAGCTTTTGCAGGACAAACTGACATTTATATTGATACCACTTTAGGGTTTACATAAACAACCTGTAGGTCATTGTTTGACCCCAAGTTGTCATGAGAGCAATTGCCTTACAAGGGTACTGATGGAGGACAGAGGGAGCTTCCTTTGTCAATCTAATTAGCTGTGACAGTAACCCCTTAGCTGCCATGGTCAATAGCAAAACAACCGGGAACTGCGTTATCTCCGCTCCTAATCACAACTGCAGGAGCAATGATGTCAATCACTGCCCGAACAATCGCCATGACGTACCCATACATCATGGTTTGTTAAGTACCAACGTACCATGATGTACGGGCACGTCAAGGTGCGGTAAGAGGTTAAAGATACAGACAATAGTAGATAAAGGAAATGTCCAGCATACTCCAGTTGCACCAGCTTTATTGTAAATTGGAGAGAAAATAAGACCCGCAGCAAGAAGCTTAGGCGTTTCAGGTCTCACAGACCCTTAATCATTGCTTGTTATTTTATCTCCAATTTACAATAAAGCTGGTTCAACTGGAGTACACCGGACATTTCCTTTATCTACTACTGACTGGTTGTCTGCACAAAACCATGCGTCCCTGGCTGGGTAAGCTGCTGAATACACTTGTTTTGAAAGATACAGACACTTACAGCTGCTTGTTAAATTAGTACACACCCGGCATCAGTCTCGTGAATTGGGACAATATTTTCAGTTATTGCAGCACTAACCAGTATGTGTTTATTTGGATGTGCACTTCAACTTAAAGGGGTTGTCCAGTTCTTTAAAAAATAATTAATATTAAGCTCCTGGTGCCCCATTAAGAATAAACAAAAAAATTATACTCCCCTCCTTCAGTCTCTGATTCCAGCACCACATTTCTTTGGTCTTGTTTTCATTCTTCTATCCATGTACTGTTTATTAATACAGTCTCTAATTTTCTGTTATACAATTGTTACATATGCCCCATTTCCTCTACATATCAACCGGGATGTCAGCAGAGATACTGTAAAAAAGTTGTTCCAATTTATGGTGCACAGGGTACCATAGGACTCTGTAGACCAAACATATCCTCTTTTTTACTACAACATATGTAAATGGCTACGAATGGTCTGACGTGACCCTTAGTTGCCTCTCACCTCCCTTAAATGTGCCTGGAGTTGGGTGACATTCATCATCCGGTTCCACAAGGCATCGTTTACAATGAAGCGGTCATCTGTGTATGATGGAGCCAAAGGACGTCCACTTCTTTGCATTTCTATGACTCTTCCAGACTCTGTATCTCTGCTGCAACCTCCTGATGACAGTCTGTGTCAATCTAAGCTCAGGGGTCACTTCCATTTGAGAGCATCCTGCTTGAAGTCTGGCAATGGCGAGGTGCTGTTGATCAATTGTAAGGTGTTGTCTTGGTCTCATGATGTCAAAATGTGAACAGCGTGATGAGGAGCACTGTTTAATCCCAATTCAAATTGATCCCCTAAATTTATTGGGGGATTCAGGGATCACACACCTGTTGTCAGGGGCGTTTCTAGGGTCCCAAAACATCCGGGGCCCGGGCCCTGTGTTAAGTTTTGCTCAGTAGGGCTGCGTTCACACGGCATTTTTCATGCCCCATGAACTGCGGCATGTGTTTTTACAGAGAAAAAACTGTGGCCAGTGCGCCCCTTTGAAGCTCTCACTGATATTTATTCTCCCAAGAACAGGTAATCATAGCTCTCAGTGAGAGCAATGAATTACCATAATGTTGGCCCATATGTCAGGCGTATTGAAGTGCCATTACGCGTCGAAGTACGGACCAACATTATGCCGTGTGAACATACACAGCGTATTTGTGGGGCATAACTGTGCTGTAATACACCCAAAGTGCGCCCAGCAAATACGGTAAAATCATAGCGGTGAGTACCTGTTGTTTTTCAAGGCACATAGAACCCGCCCATAAAAATAAGTGATGTGCCACTTCTTTCAGGGAGAAAAGTGAAAGTGGATGGGAGGTTGCCGGAGTGCTGTTGAAATTATGCGCTGGATAGCACGTACTTCCAACAGCAGGCATATAACGGTGCGCACAGGTCCGTGCCACTATACGCTGTGTCAACATACCCTTAGGGCAGTACGCTGTGTGTTTTGGAAGTATATGCTGTTCAGCGCGTACTTCCAAGCACAGAGGGGTCCGGTCCATTCACCTCCACTATCAGTGCCGTGAAGAAGTGACCTGTCACTTCTCTACGCCAGTGTAATATATTGTACGCGCGGGGGAGACGAGATGTAATTTATATCTCCCTATGAGAGCTATGAATTATCATAATTGCGGCACGCATGTCGGGCGTATTGCAGCGCAAATACGCCACGAAATGCGCCCCGCGATTTACACAGTGTGAACATAGCCTTAGTCTGGCTGCAGCAGCTAAAATCATACGCAACCCTGACAAATGACAGGTATAAAAAAATTATATTCAAATATAATTCATCATCAGGTTCTAGTTTACATGTTTAAGAGTATGTTCACATGGCGTAATTACAGTATTCCATAGCTCTCATAGAGAACTATGGATTATGCGTCCTCCCCCCGCGCATACAATACGATCGTATTGTACATGCAGGGAGATAATGCATGTCTATGGGGCCTGCGGGCTGCTGGCCCCCTCGCCCCTGGGCTCTGGGAAGACGCGCTGAAAAGCGCGAGCTCCTGAAGCACACAGTGTATTGCGTAGTGTACATGTCGCAATACACCGTGTCAACATAGCCTAAGGGACACACCAGGCAGGAATATGTTTTAAGTAATGTGAATGGGGTGATATTGTGGATATGTATGTATATACACAAATATACATAAACATGTATACAGTACATATGAGCACACATATACAGTACATACACATTTACATACATATACACAGACATATATACAAACACATATACATACACACACATATACATCTATATACAATACATACACATTTACACACACACATGCATACAAATACATTGGCAGGGTGCTGCTTCCTGACTCACTTCACAGTGTGAAAAGATACAGTGGAAAAGATTGTCGGCTTTCCAGGCCACAGTAGTGACCTGGAACGATCTGAGGTTCGGGGCACAGGGAGTTTTGTCCTGGGCTTGTGCCCCGAACAAAACTACCTAGCAACGCCCCTGCCTGTTGTGAGTTTTTGCCATTAAGCTCCTCGTTACTGATCATCTAGTTGTGCTGAAACCTTGAGCAGTTGGATATGTGTATTCTAAAGTTAAGAGATGGTCTGATTAAGTTAATTTAAAAAAAAATCAAGAAATTTTATGAGAATCCTTAAATTTCAACCAAAAGTCAGATGTTCCTAACTTTTTGTGAGTAGTGTATTTTAAGGATTCTCAAGCACTATTATGAAGTTTCATGTTTAAAATGTAAACATAAAATATTTTTATAAACTATAAAAATATATTGTCCAAAGAGAAAGCGTCAAAAAACAGATTAAAATGTTAGTAAAATTATTTAAGCGCAGAAGTCTAAAAATCTGGCTTTAGCAAAGTGTGCATATTTGTAAAACATTTTACATCTAAAAGGGTTGTCCAAGATAAGAAAAACATGGCTGTGTTCTTCTAGGAAAAACATCAAACCTGTCGATGGGTTGTGTCTGGTTTTGCAGTTATTCCATAGTGTTCATGAGACTGAGCTGCAGTACCAGAGACAGCCTGTGAGCAAATGTGGCACAAATGTTTGAAAGAAAGGAGACACGCTTTTCTAATCCTGGGCAAACCCTTAACATTGTTATAAGTGCACACAGGTGGATCATTTGTATATTAGGCATGCTGTTCTTTCAGATATTGTGAATTTGTCAAATATTGTTTTTTTTAGATCAAAATTGCAGCACACTGTTAGAGAAAGAAGTTTTGAATGCAGAAAGAGGTCTTATGCAATAATATTTTATGTAGTGGCTTATTTTTTTCATTTGAGATGCCTTAAAACAAAAATAATTATGGAATGTTAAGATGGACTTAACTTATAAAATCAGCTGTGGTATTTTAGCATGCGTGAATAACATTAAGTGGAAACATCAAAAGCTACTACATAAATTTTACTACCAAAGAAACTTAAAAAAAAATTGGTAACTTATTTATTTGAAATTCTCATTATAACAGTTGCTCTAATGGACTTCCAGATCTTCTTGAAACAGAAAGAACAGAGTCAGATTTTGAATATGAAGCAGAGTGCAATAAAGGTAAGCTGAATTACATTTTTTCTTTGTATGCTCTGGTGCATGAGTTTGTTACAAAAATACCCTGTCACAAAATCTAGACTAGCAAATGTGCCAGAATTCTGTTATGAATATTGCCAAAAAGTGGACAAAATGACATGGTTGTTTTTACACCTATGCCTAATAAAAGCCACTCCTTATAAAGATCCATCATCTCCAGGAAAACATCAGGAAGTTAAGTAAGACTAAAATCTAACTACTTTCTCAAATATGTTTATTTAGAAAAAAAATAAGTTTCACCAGGTTTGTGATTCACTTTTATGTGAATTTGCAAAAAAAAGGCTAATCAATTTTCCCACTATATTCTATGGACTATAGAATCATTCAAATCCAAGCCAGAGCTGAACATAATTCTCTATTTCCCATTCAGATGCTGCATAGAACTGGCTTCAACTACTTAGATATACTGTATGTAACATATAGAGGTGCTGTCCAAGTTGTTGGTGTGGCTGGGCAGGAAGCACATTCACCCAGTGGGCTGTAAAGGACATGTACTGTCCCTGACCGTAGTTACAGTTCCACACGTCCGCACTGCCGTGCACCTTGGAAGAAACCGATAAGCTCAAGGACTGGCCCACCTTCTGTTCTACATATTTGTGAAGGGCTGGTACTGCCATTTTGGAAAAGAAATTACAGCTTGGAAATCTCCACCTCAGCTCGGCACAAGCCATTAGTTCTCTGAACGGTGCAGGGTCCACCACTTGGAAAGGGAGGGACTGCAGTACCAACAACTTGGACAGAAGCACAGTCAGCCTCTGTACCTTACGATGGTTGGATGCATACTGTTGTCTCTTGGCAATTGCCTCGTTGAACGACTGCTGGCACCATGAGTGGCGAGGAGCAGGAGCATCCGGACCGGCAGATGATGGCAAAGACAAACAGCTGCCTTCAGCAAAGGTGGTGGAGCCTTAACTGGCTGAAATGGCATGCGTGCCACTAGGTGCTGCTGCTGTTGCTGTGGCGGCAGGATGGACCACCACATCTGAGACACGTTTCTCCCAGGCCACTGTATGTTGACGCTGCATGTGTTGACGCAGGGCCGTGGTGCCAACGTTAACTCCCTGGCCACGCCTCACTTTCTGCCCACAGATTTAATATACATTTTTCGGCTCCTCTGATGCTTAGCAAAAAACTGAAACACCCCCCCGAGTAGGGTTTCCCCCGGGGGCCAACGCTCAACTGAGTGTATACTGCCGCGCTCATGGCCCCGTGCCGTCTTTTTTGGACTCAAACGGGTTTTTAAATCATGGCCTTTTGGGGCTCTGCCCTCGCCGCGCCCCCCTGCTGATTGGGCCCACTACGACTTGCGGGGCTGCGCCGCCCCCGACGCACAAGTGACACCCTTTTCCCCCGGGGGGGCGGGGGGGCGATGATGATGAAGCCCTTGCTGACCCGGCCCCCAAGGGTTGCGATCGGCTACACGCTCGATTTGTGTTTGCCTGCCTGCATTCTCCCAAGGGTCTAGTATGCGAGCCTACTGCTTCAAAAAAACCCCCTGCCCTCTCCACATCCTACTTTCCCCCCTACGAAAAGAAGCAATGGATGTCTCCCCCACCTTTTCGCTGAAAAGCACTGCGATTTCCCTAAAGAGTTGTTCGCTGTATAGTGGCTTTTAAACCCAGCCAAAGAGATCTCTGGCGGGGAAACCAAAGGGGACAGAGGCGGTTGGGGGGAAGGTGGGGGCCGCTGACCCCCCGGGCCATGCCAAAAAGGGGTTGTGTCTGATGTTCCCCCGACCCCCTGGCTGGGGTGTCAGTGTTTGAGCGATCTAATCGACAAAGTTGAAACGGCAGGGTTTTTGCTTGATCGGTTTTTTTGATCACGTGAAATTTATGTGAAAATCTGCAATACAATAATATCGCGCCTTTTTCGGCGCCCGTCTTTTGGGGGCCCCGCAAATCAGCTTGGGAAAATAGGCAGGGTGAGCTGGGTGGCGAATCATGCTGGGATTTTATGGTTTTTATTGGGGAAAAAAATCACATGACCTCTTTTTACTTAGACCAGCCCTTCCTTTTGCATCAGTTTGTCTGTACTCATAAGACAGGAGGTGCAGGTCTCTCTCAATACGCTCAGCGACATTTTCCTTAGTTCACACGACAATTGCTTTTGCTTTTAAACTCTTAGAAAAAGGTAGATTAGAGAATTTCACTTCTTTTTTAGTTAGGCTGGGAATTTAAAAGAAAGCATCTAGCGCTGTAACGTATGGGGGGGGGGGGGAGGGGGGGAGTGGGGGAACACGAAGAGAGGTGGCAGGCTTCAAAAAGGGAGGGAAATTTGGCGACCAGCTGCTTTTACCCTGTTTAAAATGGTTTTTTTTTACGTTTTTGGCATTTTTTGGGTGAAATTTTTCCTTTTGGCAGCCTGACTTATTTAGGTACAGATCTTTTCTGTAATGCAGGTGTTTTTGATGGGTGAAAAACTAACCTTTATTATCTTACACAATTTAATTGGTTTTTTTTCCCTTTTGGCGCAGCTCAGTTTTGTTCAAAGACCCACTTTGTACTTAAAAATGAATACAAAAGTTTCAAGTCATGAGGTGTATTTCGGGTGCAAAAACCCAGTTTTATTATCTGTACACAATGAATTATGTGTTTTTCATTTGGCGAAACCCCCATTTTTGTTGAAAGCCCATTTTTTTTACCATACAAAAAATTTGCTGTAATTGGTGTTTATTTCTAGGTGCAAAAACCCTTTTAATTATCGTACCAATTTAATTACGTGTTTTTCACTTTGGCGCAGTCAGTTTTTTTTCAAAGCCCCACTTTGTATTTTCAATGGTTACAGAACTTTTCTATCACTGCAGGTGTCTTTTAAGGTGCAAAAACCATATTATAATCAGTACAAAATTTTAATTACGGTTTTCTTTTGGCGCAGCCCAGTTTTTTTAAAAAGACCATCTTGTATTTAAAATTTTCCATAAAAAATTTGCTAGTAATTGCAGGTGTATTTCAAGGGCAAAACCCCCCCTTTTTTATTACCCGTTACATTTAAAATAGGTTTTTTTTTTTTTACTTTGGTGCACCCCATTTTGTTCATAGAGCCACCTGTATTAAATTTGTGTTACTGTTGGTGTATTTCTTTGGGTGAAAAAACCACCTTTTTGTTATCTGTTAATTTTTTTAAATGCTGTATTGCCGGGTGGGGGCCCTAGTTTTTTAAAATAGCCCGTTGTACGCAATTCTGATAAAAAAAATTTTTAGCAACTGTTCTCTTTTGTCTTTTGCTGCAAAAAACGCAATTTTCATCCTGTAACTTTTGAATATTTTTATTGCGCTCGTGAATTCAGTTTGGGCGTAGCGCACTTTTTTGTGTTTGTTGAAAACTTAAATTTCTTGTCCTACTGGGCATTGTAAATCCTGGGATGAAGGGAAGAACATGTTTTTTTTGTTTACGGTTTTTCCCAACCAGCCCGCATTTCCCGGTATTCGCTAAAAAACTTTTCGTTTCTAATCTTATTTGCTGTGGGAAATTAGAAGGATTTAAAAATAGCGTGTTTTTGCCGTCTTTTAAAAAGAGACTGAAAAAAAACCTTCATACTTTTTTAAATTTTTTTTTTTGAACGGAGCGAATGCAGGTGGAAAGCGGCAAGAGGGGTGTGGGGACTGGGTTAGATTTTAAAGAAAGGTGCCCTCCAGTGGGCGAAAACACGAAAGCCAGCGTATCGGGGTTGCAGGACGTGGGCCTGCCCATCGCGGGGTCAGGGCCTTGTGTTTTCAGTAACAACAGGGGGCCAATTGTTCGCGTGGTTAAGAAAACCGCATCCCCGTTTACCTCTGTCCCCCATCACAGCCACAAATGTCTTTCGGCTCTCGCACCCCAACATAGAGCGAAGGCACCCCCAAAAATGTCAATGTGTCCCCAAACTGTGGATAATCCTTTTGGGAGCCTCTTTGATGACAAAATGGGGTTGGGGGTCAGAAGGATTTCAAAAGATAAGGGGCCAAAGGGGATGAGTTTGTCTGCTCTGATCCCATCGGGGGGAGAAGGAAGCCGGTCAACGCAAAATCCTGGGTGGGAAAAAATTTCAGTCCTGTTGCTTGTCCCTGCAGCCCCTGGAGCAGAAAGTCAGGACGATGAAGCCCGTTTTGATAAATGAGTGACGACATTGCGGATCCAGTGGTTTTTCAGCAGAATTTGCTTGCGGCGTTTCATTTCTGCGGGGGGGAAGACGGGGGGGTTTTAGTGTCAGTACAGCTCCCGCCTCAAAAAGGGAGAGGGCGGCGCAGAATCCGCTCTTTTCCGAGCCATGTTCAGGAAAACCCCGCTCCTCGCTTTCGCGGTAAAAAAGGCCCCAGGAACTCTCAACCCGGGGGCCCTTTTTCGAGCAAGCCTCTGATCCCCCAGCGATGTAATATCCCCCCTTTCCGTAAAGCATCAGTGAGGCAGAATCTTTTGGTGTTTAAACCACCACAACTGTTAGTCACATCACGAATGCTGAGTTGAAATGGAGGCAAAAATTGGCCAAAAAACCCAAAAAACCCATGCCCCGGGGTTCAACAAAATGTCCACCCCCGTCTCCACCCCCTCCCCTGTCACCACCCGCGTTCTACTGCCCATGTCTGGCAGGTTGAAGGGGTCAGCCTCCGCTTAAGCCTCCACCGTCGCCCCCGTACCCACCAGCCACCCGGGCCCACCTACCCCTTTTCTTTCCCCAATTTGACGACCCGCACGCCGTACAGGGCCATCTAGCAGCCCGCCTTGTGTCTTCCCGGTTTGGGAGCAAAGAAACCTTTAACCAAGCCATCCCCAAAACAAAAAGCCCGAATGTCGGCATTGCCAGGCTTTGGCTTGGAAATGTTTTCCTTTCCGTCTGGTGGACACGATGGTTCCCCCCGTCGGCCCCTTGCCTGCCCCCCAAAACAAAATCCGGCAGGGATTTCTTTTCCCCGAAAAGCCGTCCCTGCCTTGGCCACCCCGTGTCTCTAAAAATTTTAGCGCGTTGCTGCATCTGTTCTGGAAAAAATCCATTTTGACCACCGACACTGGGCTGTAAACAGGGCCAAAACCTATATTCTGTAAAAGCTCCGGGTGGCTGGGGGGAGTTTTGGTGGGGACGGTGGCTTCAGGCTCGGCGCCGCTCTTCAAAACCACAGGGTGGTGCAGGGGTTTTTTCCCCCAAAGGTTTGGTGGACAAAGTGCCCCGAGAAAACCGGCCTGGTTTGAAAATTAACTTTTGGAGACCGTAACCCCCCAATCAGGGCTGGAACGGCTTCCCCCAACGGACCCCAAACGCTGGCTGGGTGACAAGAAAACCCTTTTGCCAGGGAAGGTGGTTTTGCGATTAATGGGCGAAATCTGCTGGGCCCCTAAGTTAGTAGATGGAGACATCTCTTGCCCGGCCATGTCATGAACCTTGTGTCCAGAAATTTCTAAAGCGCCATCCGGGTCTGGACTGCCTGCTTGGGGGGCTCGGGTCGATTCGCATTCTGCCGTTCGCACCCTGCTTCGCCCCCCCTGGTGCGTTGCGGGGCAGCCGCCTCCCCTTAAACCCTCTATTGTTGAGTGGCAACAGTGGAATTCCACCCCAATGCCCCGCGATTGTGGCAAAAGCGCAACCATTACGCAATCGAAAGTGACACTTGGCTGACAAACAGCGGTCGGACCTTGGGGTTTGAGCCCCCGGTCGGAAGGGAGGTGAAAGCTCTGCACCATCTTGCCCTTTTGAGAAGCCACCCAAAAAGGTCAGTGCGGACAATGCATTGTTAGATGAGTTTGTGTGATCTTATTTTGAAACGATCGTTGGACACCGAAAAATAGGTCCCACCAACGAGGGGGGAACGGAACAGATCGGAAAAGGAGCCCCTTTCTCTCCGTCAACCCCAAGGCCCACAGTTTCCCAATTTTATCGTCTTTTTAGGCATGGTTCGGGGGTCCCGGGGTGTGCAAGGCGCCCAGCTCTCAGGGTGCTCATCTGAGAAAATCAGGGGGTGTGTAAAAGCGTGCGGGGGAGCGGAGGAGGAGGAGGTATTCTGGACACCCAGTTCCGACGTCCCCGCTTGAAAAAGGGTTTGGGGCGATTGAGGCGGGGAGGAAATGGGAGATCAGTTTTTTATCCCTCACCCCCAGGCTTGGGAAAAAAGTCCATCCTTTTAATGGTGCTTGGTGCTCCATTTTCCCCCAAAAAATGATCCCCGCATAAGGCCATCAAAAGAAAAACGTTATGGGTGGCCACCCTCCGGTCCCCGGTACAAAACAAAACTAGTCTTTCCCCCCCCCCCACCATTTGGGGTAAAATGCAGGATTGGGGGACCTTTTGATTGATCAACTGGAGACATTGTTTCGTCTGCTTAAGTTCTTCAAAAATCACGGTGGAAAAGCAGCGAGTGAAGCGAGAGTGCCCAAGTAGCCGTCGGCAGCAGCGGCATGGGCAGAAGCTAATGGGGGACCCGGCAACTTTATTTACCACCTCACCAAACATGTAAGGGAGGGCACACATACAACCACAGAACCACTTAAGATCATGGTGCCATTTTTGGTTTCAACAACGTGTTTTTGGATGTTTCCTGACCCATTGACTCTGGGTATCCAAAACGGGTGAATGACCCAGCTGGCTCGTCACGCCATAGAGGTTTTTGTCCTGCCCAGCAGCCCCGTCTATTTTGGGGGGCCTTCGCAAGTGGAGGAGTCATTACAAAGCTCCCCGGGTTTCCACAGATAAAGTGGATCTTTGATTTCTAAGATGTGTTGTGGCCCCAAATTTCAGGGTCCCGATTAGTTCCGGTCTCTTCATATTTCCTCTTTAAACAGAAAAAGGTCCTTTTGAAAAAAATTTTTTTTAAAGATCATTTTTACTGCAATTTTTATTCTCATTCCAAAAGTTCATTTTTCGGTTTGCTGTGATGAGCTGTAAAGACACCAAAGGTTTTTTGACAAAACCCTATTTCCCTTTTCTCACTTTATCTTAAATTTTTCGCATTGTCAGTGGGTTTTTGGGGTCTTTTTGCTGTGAGATACAGCATAATATTTTTGGAAAAATCCTAAGTGGCATTTCCCTCACAATTTTTTAACATGGCTGAAAGTCTTTTAATAATTTTTTTAGGTCAGGGGCTGTGGATAAGCTATAACTGGTACTTTGAACAGAAATGTGGCTTTTAAGTGCTTTTTTTCCCCCCACAATTTATAAAATGGCAGAAAGTATTTTTTTAATTTTTTGGGTATGCTGCTTTGAAAATGCAGCAATCTACAGACATTTGTTCTTTTCCAAAAGTCAGATGGTCAAGGGTCGTTTGATTTTTGGGGGGATGTTTCGTGAAATGCAGCTATACTCGGTCCTTTTGTAAAAAAATGTGGTTTCTAAACAGACTTTTTTTCTTCACAAAGTCAAAAGTGGATCGGGGTGGGTGGGGCGTCAGAAACAGGGAAAAGGGTGGACACTGTTAATGGACCTATTGCAAAAGGATTGTTTTTGCAAGATCTTTAAAAAGCTTGCAACCCCTGTAGGGGGACAACCTTTAAATAATTTTTTTATTTTTTTTTATTTTTTTCAAATTGTTTTTTTTAAACATTAACCCTTGAACATTAAAATGGAAACAGCTTTACAAAAAGTATCATAAAACTCTCCATACAAATATTATAAAAAAATACATATGATTTTTAGAAAGGGGACGTGTTTTTTTCTTTTTTTTGTTATAGCTAATTTTAAAAAAAAAATAGTAAACTTTACACATTTTTTGCATTTAAAATTACAGTATTGTTACGACTCAATTCACTGGCAAAAAAACAATAAAAAACCCCAAATTAATTTCCCTAAAGCTGCAGTGTTTATCTCCCTTTTTTTTTATAACGTTAGCTCGGGTGCACGGCCCCCCCCTTCCCCGCCGGCATGTCGGGCGCATTTCTCCCGCAGGCCACTATGTTACCATCCATAAAATTTTTGTCCCTTTTACGAGCAGATTCCAGTGAAGCCAAAGTTCTCTTCAAGAACCCCTTTCCCGTCGGTAAATCAGGGAACAGCGCCCGCCAGTTCCCTACCCTGGTACCATAAGGTTTTCTCAAAAAGCGTTTTATATTACCTTATTACCCTTGGCAATGTGTTTAAATATCCCCCCATAACTCAAAGAATTTCCCTCACCCTTTTTTTTTTTCTGAAAGGCGGCCTGCCCCGTCCAAGCGCATTAGGAAATCAAGTTTCCTTTTAAATAACCCCAGAGTGGGGTCAGGGCTGAAGCCATCCTGCAAGATAGTTTGCTGTCCCCCCCACAGGTATTTCCCTTTTTACCTGCCGGTTTGTTTCTTGTCCCATTCGTTTCACAATGCCGAAACGCCATAAAGAACTAGCACAGATGAACGTTTAGGGATTGGTTCATATACTCGTTAATAAACCCCAAAACTCCCGAAATAAGGGGCGCCCCATAGGCAATGATATAGGTCGCTGCGGGCGATCACATTTAAGCAGTTGCTTTTTTGGAACCGCCTATACAATGCCCCTAATCGGTGTAAGATGGGCTTTGTGCCCCTTTCATAAACCCAACTACCTCAGCCGGCGAAATTTATATGTACCAGTGCTTCTAGTACGTGGGGGGGAGATGTCACGTTTTTTTTCCCTGCCACCTAGCTAGGCAACGGGTTCTGTCAAGTCCAAGTCCTCTAAAATACTTATAAGCTCCCGCAGTTGTGCTGTCTTGGGGGGGGTTTAAAACACACGGTAAAAAAAATCGTATCCATTTCACTTTTTGTAGGTCCGCTTCCCCTCTGATATTAGTAGATCCCTTAGGTAATTAAAAGAACGGGATGGGGTATAGGGTGGGGCTTTGAGTTCTGGGATAGATATATCGTTTAGTGTCGGGTGTAAAAATGTTTCCTTGGTGACGACAGTCTGTGCCATAGTCAAAAGTGTTTGTGCTTTCCCTCCCGGGAAGTTGGGGTTAGTATGAGAGTAAAAATGGAGATATTGGGGTTTAAATTTTTAAGTTGCCAAATTTTCCCCATGCCCCCCATATCGGCAAAAGCAGCTGACCCTCCCTCCCCGCCTGCGGGAGTTTATAGGGCAAGTGTAGAAATTTAATGGCGATATGCCGTTAACCTTTTGGTCTAGTGAACATTGTGAAGACTGTTGTAGTTTGCACAGCTGTCAGAAAACTACCTAGGGCCGCCAAGTTTAAAGGCGGATTTTGGGAAATCCTGGGCCCCCCATGTAGTCGGCGGTTTAAGCACTATGAGAGGGAACGGGCTTTCCTAGAGTTCCATTGAATTGTTGTATTGCGCATTGATGTTTTTTACCCCGGGCCGCAATAATGGAAAAAATTATGAAAAATGTAAGGAGGGCGGGAAATTCTACCTTTTAAATTAATTACATCTTTTGAGAAGGACGCGGGAGGGCGGGCCCCTTTTTTCATAGTTTTTCACCAATTCCCCAAAAATCTGGACAGTTTGCAGCATATAAGTTTTTTTGGAAGTTTGGCAGCCATCCCCTAGGGATTTCATAGCCAGCTGCACCATTGATCTATGAGCCCTCGACCAAAGGGTTCAGCAGGGGCCCTTTTAAAAGCATACCCTCATTTTGTCCCATTAATCGTGTTTAAAACCCAAAAGGGACCAGCTGTAACCCTATCATCGAATAGGATTAAATTTTGTCTGGGCTTCCTGATCATTAGAAGAAGGTCATCAGCATAAGCTGTGACCTTGAGCTCTCTGCCTGGGGAAAAAACCCCTTTACAGTGGCGATTAGTTATTGATAAAGAAGGGGGGCTATGGACAAAATTTAAAAAGCAAGGGCGAAAAAACGGGCCCTCCCCCGTTAGCTCCTCTATAGAGGGCATAAAAGGGGGGAAATGGTTTTAATAAAACAAGGTTGTCGTGGCATTGGGCGCATTGGGGGAGGAAGCCCCAAAAAGGGTTCCCCAAATCCCCCTCGTGAAAAGGGTAGCATCCAAAAAACCAGGGGACCTTATCAAAGGCCTTTTCGGCACCAGGGTAAGAAGCATGGACACCAGGGGGTCTCCGACCACGCCTGGTTATAGCCTTAAATTTCAAAAATTTTTTGTGAATGCCTATTAGTATAAAGCCTTTCTGGCGGGGTGTATTATGGTCGGCAAAAAAGTTTGATCTGGCGCCATAATCTTTGCAAAACCTTAAAATCCTGATTCGCAGGGAGTTTGGCAATGATGTTTGCAAAAGTAGGGTCTTTTTTGGGCTTTCGTAATTTCGTGCGCGACGTAAAAGGATTACCTCCTTAATTGAAATAAATGTCATTGTAAAGTCCTGCCAGAGGGGGGAAAATTTCTGGCTTAAATCTTATAAAATTCCGCTGGGAAGCCTCCGGCCCCGGGGTTTTTCCCCTTCGCAGCCCCCTCACCCACGCGCACCTTTCTTGTATCTCGGGCCTCCAAAAAGGGCTCTCTGTTCTCTGAAACTCTGGTAAAGAAAACTTGTCCCGAAAGGACGTCATTCTGAGCATCAAGGGGGGCCCCCATAAAGTTATTTATAGAAGTCTCAAATTCTCCTCAAATTCCCATGTTTTGTCGAATATTCCCTAAGATGTAGATTTTATTGCCGCATTTGCGGGGTTATACGCCCGGTTTTGCTGTATTCGTGAATTTGCCCATCCTATTACCCCCGCGATAATTTTGGTTTCCCTTGCCAGTTTTTTAAATTGGCCTTGCTTTCCCTGGGAAAAAAAATGTTCAAAAGGGTTTTTTGCTTTCCGTAAAACGTTGTTGGTTTGGCCGAGGATCTACAAAAAATTCTGATGGGGACGTAAAGACTGGAAAAGCAGCCCTGAAAATTTTTTTTTTTGCGCTTTACGTTTCATGGGAACATAGCTAAGATATTTCCCCGCATAACCGCCTTGCTGTCGCCCCCAAAAGAGGGGGTTTCTGCGCAGAAACCCCTTTTCTTTAGGAATTGCACCATGGTCCTAAAAAAGTCCCTGAAATCCTCAATGATGAAGGTAGGCCGGGGAAATTCAATCGTGCTCCTAGGCAGAGGGGGGGTCCCCCCCCGGATATTCGATGGGGAGGGTGATTGTATCGCTATTGGGAAAATATCCGCGTCAGTACACTTTTCGGGACTTAGAGATCAGGGGCCCGTCTATGCGAGAGAATGACCTGTGAACTGAAGAATAGAAGGGATATGTTCGTGAAAGTTGGGTTGACCCCCCCCAGTTGTCAAATACCTCAAGTTACTGACCCAATCCTCCATGAGAGCCTGGGGTTTTTCCCGGTTGGGGCGTTGACCCCAGATTCTGGGGTAAGTACTGCGTTAAAATCCCCCTAGTTAAGGTTGGGGGAAAGCGGTTTCATAATGAAAAATCCGTTTTAAGGGGGGTAAAGAATTCTTCCCCCCCCGCATGGTGCATAGCATTACAAAGTGTATAGTGATGTTTTCAATACTTTTCTTCACGTAATAAATCTCCGTCAGGCAACAAATGACCTTTAGACGTATGGTCCTTTTTTAAAAAAATTCGCCACCCTCTCGATTTTGAAAAGGTAGTTCGCCAGGATGGGGGCATCTAACCGGGGCCTTAATTGGTGAACTACCTTTTTTTCCATGTGTTTCTTTCAGGAAAAAACCCAAATTTCTCTTTTAGCGTTCTGTGTGTCAACAATGCCCTTTGCTTTTCTGGGTATTTTTTCCTGCCACATTTCCCGTATTAAAATTAAGTGGCGCTCCGAAGATCGCCCCCCTTCCACGTTAGGACCCCTCATCCTGTGCCCAATGTGGAAATTGCAGGAGCGAGCATATCGCACCGAAAGACATGGAGCGTCCCAGCGAGCGCCCCCCCGTGTTCCCTATTAGGGGGGAGGTGAGACCCAAAAGCCCCCCCCCACAAGCCACACCCCCGACTTTCCCCACCCATCTTTCTAAACTAAGGGAGAAAACCAAACCGCATTAAAAAACCAAAGATTTGGCGGGCCCATAAACATTCGCCCTATGGGGGCTAATAGGAACCCAAAACAACTTTAACAAAATTTGACTAACTTTTCAAAGCTTACCCCAGGGGGGGGTGCCCCCCACTATTCTTTTTGTCTAATTAACAAATTTTAATAAGCAAGGACACTACTGCCCCCCCCCTCCCTTTGAACAAGAACCGCCCCCAGAGAAGAGACGGTGAAAGGAAGGGAATGGAAGAGGAGGAGGGGAGGGGAAGGGGGGGGAGAAGGAGACAAAGGGTTAAAACAATGCAATTATAAACTTGGTAAACCCCTTAAAATAAATTAAGTCCCAGAAAACCACCCCCTGGTCCTATTCACTTTATCCCGGGCATTTGGGGAGAGGGCGTCTAGTCGCCTCGGGCTTTCATAGGGGTGTTTGCCATTCTCCACACCCTCAATTTTCGCCGGATAAAACCCACGGGGGAAAGGACCCTTTTCTCGGGGCAGGTGTTGGCGGGACCGGATGAAAATCCTTGGGGTTTTTTGTGAAAACCTTGTAGAGAAAAGCCCTGGAATATTAAAAATGGTTCTTTTTTCTACCTCCGGGCTCTCGCGTTTGTGGGAAATGCTTTAAGAAATCGCCTTTGTTTGTCCATTTTTGGGAAAATTTGGGCGTTCATGGGCGAGGTCTATTCCCCCTTTGTCTCCTGCTTGCCACATGCATGAACTCTCCTATGAGGAGAGGACCCCTTTCCCTTGGCGTGTCAAAGGCCCCAGTGCGGGGGGCCAAAGATTTTTTTCGTCAGGTTTTTGTAGCAAGCGAGTCCGCGGGTTTTGGCCTCTGGTAAAACCGTTTAAATCTGAGATTTTTGCGACGCGCGCGGTTCTCTAGGTAATAAATTTTTTATTTTGCAGACTGTCGATAAGGATTGTTCGTGGATGTTGCCCCATCGACCCTTTGGGGGGGGGAAACACCGTCCTCGAAAATTTCCCCGTCGAGATTTTTTAGCCCACCAGTTTTTTGTGATTTATTTTTAAACGGGGGCCAATGCCCCCTTGTTTTGAAGCTTGCATTACGTCCATCCTCTTGTCCAGGCGGGAAGCGTAACTCAAAGAAAAACCTCCTGAAACCATCAACAAATCTGTGAAGTGGGTCTAGGGGCGCAGGGGTCCCGCAGGACGGGGACCCCCAGGGTTCTGCGGGGCAGCTCCAGCGCATAAAAGAGGGTTGGCGTTTGCGCCATAGTGGGCAAAAACGTTTCGGTTTTGGTTTGTTTGGGTTTGGTTTTTTGGGAGTTGTTTGAGGTTCAGCAGCTGGAAAATTTTTCTGTGGCCGTTTTTTTTAGGGCCCCGGGGGCGTTTTGGGGGTTTCAGAGGATTGTAGAAATTTTCCCCTAATTTATTTCTACTTTTAGGGCGGCTTTTGCCTACAATTATAGGGTTTTCAAAACGAAAAATTCCTGAGTCTTCCCGGTCCTAAATTTTTCCCCAACTGTAAATGGTTTGGGTTTTTTTTATCGTATATTTTTCACCGGGGCATAGGGGGTGCCCCTAAAGTCCCCGCTCTTTACACCCCAGGCTGGCGGTACATTGCCCGCAGAAACAGGAAGGGCCGGGGGAGGGGTGTTGTTGCAATATTTTTTAAACCCGCAAATAAATGGCAGCACTCTCCCCGAAAATTTACCCTTCGGCTGGGGGGAAAAGAACTTTGGAAGCGCAAAATTAAAAAGGGAGGGGAAAACGCCCCCCTCCGGATCGCGTTTCCCCCGGAGTCCAGCAAACCCTCAATCAGCTCCCTTGTGCAACAATGGGGGGGTTTGAGGCAGGAGAGGCGTAGCAAGGGGGACCGCGCTCTCTTCCCCCTTGGGGTTTTTCTTATGAATTTCCCCCCCAAGGGGGGAAATGCAAGCAGTATATTAGTCGAGGGCGACTGTCCTGGACGTGCACGTCCCTCAGAAAGTTCCCCGTTAAAGGGCCGGGGGATGTCCCCAAAGTGTTAGCGGGGCAGAGGAGGGGAGATGGTCCCCTAGGTCTCAGCCTGTCCTCTGTGGCTTGCAGGCGGCTCTCACGGCACCACGGGCAGTTGTACTGTGGCCTCAAAGTCCAAAGTCTGCTCGGGCCCGGCAATGAGCCCCCCGAAACACCTCACAGTTCAGCGAATTCCACCGCGGGGGGTTTCCCCCCGGGGCGAGGGCCCCGGGTCCCGGATGGCCCCCTGTAACCCTTCCCCCCCCCCCCCCGGGTCCCCCGGGTCAAACCGGGGCCCGGGGCAACCCCCACCCTCCTCTCCCCCCCCCCCCCCCCCCGGCCCCCCAAAAAATTTCCTTAATTTTTTTCACCAAACCCCCCCCCCTTTTCCCCCCAACTCCCCCCCCCGCCCCCTACCTCCGGTTTTCCGTCCCAGGGGGCGCCCGGGGCCCCAAGCCCCTAGGAAGGGGGTGTCCCCCCCCTTTGCAAATCCCCTGGGTCCCGGGGGGTTGTCGTCCCACTGCAGGGGGGCCCCCCTACTCAGATCTAGCCCCGGGGAATCTTCCTGGTTTCTTTTCAGGGTTAGTGCCGGATTTTAAATGTCGGCCCACCCTTTACAGATATTCCCCCCGGGTTTGGGTCCCGGCCAAAATAGGGGCTGGGGGCCTCACCCCTAGGTCTCTTCGGCAGCTCCCCCACTACAAAAATCCCCGGGGGGGGGGGGTGGGGGGTGGGGGTTTGGGGGGGGGGTTGGGGGGGGGTTTTCTCCTGACGGGCCCTATAAAACCCATTTAGGTTGGGCCCCGTGTTTTTTCTGTGGTGTTTTTTAGCCGCTTTTTTTAAAAAAAAATTTCAGGCACGGAAAGGCTGCCAAAAAAACCCTGGGGTTTTGGGGTTTTCTTCAGGATTTGCAAAAAAAGGCAGCCATGCTGGATGCCCCGCCCCCGGAAGTCATTTAATACATTTAAAAAAAAAAGAGAAACAAAGATGTAGTGGGATTCCATCCTATTTTAAAAATGTGTTTTCTAGAATTGAACTACAAAAAAACTGTCATGCACAAAATAGCTGATACAAATATTCCTCTGAATTGTACAAGGGAGGTACAGGAAGACTTGAACAGATGTAGGTTACCCAGGACAGGTATAGTCAATGTCCAGTTCAACTAAAATGGTGGTTGAAAGAATCCTTTTTCAGTCACTTTTTAAATCTGTGGGTTATGCAGGTTTGGGGCTCATGCTGTGGCCCATGACAGATATAGTCAATGTCCAGTTCAACTAAAATGGTGGTTCAAAGACTCCTTTTTCCGGCACGTTTAAAATTGGAGGTCAGACAGGTTTAATGGTCATACTGTGGTACAGAACAGGTATAGTCAATTTCCAGTTCAACTAAAATGGTGGATGAAAGACTCCTTTTTCAGGCACTTTTTAAATCTGGGGGTCATGCAGGTTTGGGGCTCATGCTGCGTTCCAGGACAGGGATAGTCAATGTCCAGTTCAAGTAAAATGATGGTTCAAATAATACTGCCTTCTGGCACTTTTTAATTTGTGGGTCATGCAGGTTTAAGGGTCAGGCTGTGGTACAAGACAGGGATAGTGAATGGTCTTTGATTTTTTTCCTGTGGCTTTTATAACCTAAGGGTGTTGCCTAAGATGTAGCACGTATCTATTTGACTGTGGTGGATGTTAATTCCAGCTTCTCCAACCCTGTTTGGGTGTAAGAATGAAGGTGTTGTTCCTCTCCCATAGACTTTAATGGTCATCGGCGATAATCTATTATCGACTATCGGAAATCGTCTTGATAATTGACGATATCAACTATCGAACCGATAACGATAGTCGACGTAATTGCTCATCACTAGTTGTCAGATGTCATCTGGGAAGAAGTGGATGACCTACTTAACCAATCAAGAACCCTTGGGTTGCTGGTCAACACACGGCCGCTAGATGACACCGGCAGTTCTGGCCTCACCGAGTCACCCCTGCTGTGACGTCCCCTTACTGTGCTGCGACCTGTGCCTGGTCCAGGAACGTTTGTGCCACTGCCACTCGCATGTGAAGGGCCTGCCACCTCTCTGTCTGACATACTGTTTGATCAAAAAATTAAATTAAGCCTTGGGTATGAAATACCGTACAGAACAACCAGATGTAAATTAGACGTATAGAGTACCAAAACATTCAGACACCCTGTGCTTTAGTCAAAATTACCGCACAATCAAGAAGTTAAATTAAGCCTTGTGTATGAAATATCATACTGAAAAACCAGATGTTAATTAGGTGTATAGAGGAACAAGAAATGAAAGTTGGCGTCCGTATTTATAGGGCTGTGACGTAACAGAATCTCGCCGGTTGCTGACTGGCTTCATTTTTGCACATGTCATTGAGGGTGTTCCTTTCTTCCTCCCAGAGTTCTCTGCCCCATGTAACGCCATGTGCTCGCGGCCATTTTACCAAAATAAAAAGACGCTTCATTCCCGCGAATCACCCTAAACTTCGGCTTCGTGCAGAAACAAAGTTTTCATGAAATTCTAAATGAATTCCACTTCGTTAGAATCGATTCGCCCATCTTTAACCATAATACAAAAAAAAAATTCATTTTATTTTGGGGTTTTGGTCATTTCACATCCCCTATAATTGAAGAAAAGTGATGAAAAAGTCATATGTATCCCAAAATGGTGCCAATAAAAAGTATACATCAGCCCGCACAAAATGCTCCCTCACTCAAGTCCACAGGGGACAAACAAAAAAAGTTATTGGCTGAAAATTTAAAGAGTAGAAGATGTTTGTTCTTTTTTTACGGTACTAAAGCATGATAAAAACCCTATATATTTGGTATTGCTGGACTTGAATCAACCTGCAGAATACAGATAGCACATCATTTATACCAAAGAGTGAACGGTGTAAAAAAAACAAAAACCTGCAAACATGGTGCATCTATGTTTTTTTCACACTTTTCCCCACTTAAAAAAGGTTTGCAGTTTCCCAGTATATTCTATGCGTGACACCATTAGAAAGTACATCTTGTCACGCAAAATAAAAGCCCTCATACGTCTATGTAGATGGAAAAATAAAAACGTTATGGCTCTGAGAAGGCGAGGAGGAAAAAATACAAAGAGCCATATTATTATGACCGGTTGTCACGAAGGGGTTTAAAGTATTTATTTTCCGTTGCAGAGGCAGTGGACCTTTTAGAGACCAGCTGCCCAAACTGCAACCCAAAACCTAATTATTGATCACAAAGTGCCAACACACCAATGTAACCTGAATATTGAGGTGATGTCTCTGTTACCCATAGCAACCAATCCAACATTATAGTGTATGTTATATATACAAGTGAGTGTAAACTGTATATTGCTATAATGCATTTATATTTTACACATGTATACACACATTATATATATAATATATACACACACATTTTATGGTAAATGATGTAATAAACAGCTAGTGTACACAGAAGGATGGGTTTCAGTGAGTTTTTAACTAGTTGCAGTTGGGGGAGGGGTGGAAATCATTACTTCAGCCTGAGTGTGGAGCCCTCCAGCATTGTCCAGCCAGTAGAGATTTAATAGAGGGCAGATCTGGAGGAGCCCACACTCTGGGGGGTTGGGGACAGGCAGCAGCGCTCATTTTGAACTGATAACTCCTCTCATATCTCACTGCTTATTAGTGTTTGTGCAAGAGAGGCTTCATCAGTTTACAATCAGTCCAGTGTTCTGCACAAGCTCAGACAGCAATACTCACAGACTCCAACTTTCACTTTAATCCCGTCCCGGTTGTAGTTGGAGAAGTGATTTGAATCCTCCTCTGCCGCCCATCTTCTCTCATGTGCCTGAGCAGGGATGAGGGGAGCAGCACTTGGAGGAACAAGTAGCAGCAGCACATAAGGTCAGACAACTGCTCCCAGCGATGCACTGCTGCAGCAGTGATGAACTGCGCCCCCTCACTTCCTGGCAGAGGTGTCGCCCTAAGCAATTGCACACCTCTGCCTTCCCATCGTCCCGGCCCTGATGCCAACTAAGAGTTGTTTGTCTGACGAACCCACCGACTCTTGGCTGGGGTTGTCAGATGTCATCTGGGAAGAAGTGGATGACCTAGTCTACCAATCAAGAACCGTTGGGCTGCTGATCAATCAACACACGGCCGCTAGATGACACCGATAGCTCTGGCCTCGCTGAGTCACCCCTGCTGTGACGTCCCCTCACTGTGCTACGACCTGTGCCTGCTTCAGGAACATTTGTGCCACTGCCACTCGTGTGTGAAGGACCTGCCACCTCTCTGTCTGACATACTGTTTGATCAAAAATTTACAATACAACAAACTCTGTTTAATGAAGATGTCTGTATATGATAAATACACACACTGAATTTCACACAGAATTCCCCACAAACAGGATAAATTAACTCTTGGGTTAAAAATAAAATTCCCTACAGAATTAATGTGATGGATTTCAGGCGTGTATGGGGCAGAAACACACACCCTGGATTTGACTCAAATTACCTCACAAACAGAGGATAAATGAACTCTTTGGCACAGATTGCAATATCCCAAAATGAAAAATGCTATCTAAAGGACGACACTGATTTTACATAGGGTATAATGTAAATCAGTTTCCTGTCGAATTGGACACCGGTTCTGAGGCAGAATCCGCTCCAGAATCGGCATTCATATCTTCCACTTGACCGTACCCTTAAGGTACATTTACATGGCATATAGCGGGGCGTAGTGTGTGCTCTGCTATATGCCAGGTGTTTTAAAAGTACGCGCTGGCCAGTCCGCACTTCTAAAATGCTGCAGGGCCGGCCCCATCCGCTTTCATTTTCGCCCGTGTGTAAGTGCAGGCAAGTAGTGACATGCCAATTCTTTCTCCCGGCGCGCAGTACATATCGGGAAAAGCAGAAGTTAATCATATCTTTCAGTGAGAGCTATGAATTACCATAGTCACAGTCCGTACTTTGGGGCGTTTTGAGCACAACTACGTTCTGACTTACGAACCCTGATTGCCTTTCGGATCGCTGTCTTTGGTAGGAAGATATTGGCAGAAAATCTTCCAACACTGGGGAACATTTTATACTAGTCTCAGCCAGCTTTATTCAGGCATGTGTACAACAGTTTATAGCGAAACAAATGCACAAACAGAAATTCTCGGCCATCTGGCCACTAACTCGCATTCAGAGTCCCTCTCTGTCCATATCGCACAGCACCCCAAAACTACAGCGTCCACACTATTGTACCAGGATTCCCTTAAGCCTCTGGGGGCCACAGCTCTCTTCCCAACTCTGCTGCTCAAACGTCCAGGTAGCAACCACACCCCCTGCACACCTGGAGTACAAGCCTTTTAATAGGCCTAGTAAGACCTGGAACTAGAACGTGGGGGCACCAAAACCCCCCAAAACGCTAGATTTTTTCCCGGGGAAAAAAAACCCCCATACCGGCTGCAAGGGCACCATACTAGCTCCCTTTTGCCCTTTTAACCTATTGGCTTTTTGGAACACCAAAAAGTTTCCTTCCCCCACCGACCCCCGGTTTTCCTTTGCACGTCTGTAGCTTTTATCCCTTGAATTCCCACCTATGGCAATAACCAAAAACAAATTTTTGAAAAAAGGGATTAAATCCGAAACCGGGTTTAAATTTAAAACAAACCCTTAAAAATACTTTTTTGATCCAAAATCAAAAAGGGTTTGGACATCACATAAAAACGACAGGCATTTAAACAAGGAGAAAACCCAAACCCGGGGTTTTCGATCTCAAGCGATTTTAAAATCATGGTTCAAACATTAAACAACAAAAACGGGTTTTATATACCACATAAACATCCAAACGTCATCCTTCAATAAACTTTATCAAACAACATATAAATAAGAACAAAAAAAAGAAAAAATTTTTTATATCATGGGGAAAAAGGAGAAAATTAAATCACCAGTTTTTTTTTTGGGCCTCAGAAATGAATATTAAATCTGATCTAAAAATTGGGGCCTTTTAGGGTGGGGAAGTTTTTAAAAACACAAAACCCAAAAAAGGCTTCTCTTTTTAACAGTGCACTTTTCCCCCAAATCCCCACTTCAAACTTTTTTTTTTTTTAAACCCCTTTCGATACCTAAAATTTAAAGGGATTTAAACATCCCCCCATCCCTATAATGGGAAATGTTTTGACACAAAAAAAGGGAATTGGGCCCCCATTAAGAAAATTTCATAGAAATCCCAAATTTTTAAAAACAGCAGGGGGCCCCCAAAAACCCCCCAGAAAACAGCCCCCAAAGTCCCCAAGAAAAGAGACCCAAAAACAAGAAGGAAAAGTAGTTAATCTATCCCCCAAAAAGGGTTTTTTCCCGAATCAAAAATTTGCGGTTTTGCAGGGAGGGTTAAATTTTGCCCAACACTCACTTTAAAATGTAAAAAGGGGGACAATCTGTAAATTTTAAACCCCCGCTTTTTTTAGATCTTTGATGGTTAAGAAATATTTTTTTAAATTCAGAAAACCACATCGAAGGAAATGAAACATAGGGCCCAATTTGGGGTTTTTTAAAAATAATGTTTTTATATCCAGCTACTTTCATTTAAGCATCTCCCCAGAGAGTTTTGTTGCAATTGGGGATTTTGGGGGAAAAATCCCGCTTGTGTCAATAGACCCTGATACTTTTGTAACACGAAAACCCCCCTTTTTTTTTAAACCCAGGGGCAACTCGTATTTGAAAGGGTTGATGGGTTTTCGGGGAGTTTTGAAACAGCGAGATTTGGGGTAGAACTACATACAAACGTTTTGGGGGTATTTAAACAGAAAACCCTTGGATTTAAATCTGAAAAAAAAGCTTTTTGGGGAAACAACGAAATCGCCCAAATTTTTTAAAACAAATTAAAACAAGCTGAAAAGGGTGGCCCCTGTTGTTTTCCCCTTTTGAATACGGGTTTATATATAAAACCCAATAAAATTTTGGGCCGCCCGGCCCCCTAAAAAAAAATAGGTGGCCCCCCAACTAAAAATTTTTCAAAAGGGAAAATTTGAAGAAATTTTTAAAAGGGAAGGTTAAACCCCACCTGGCATTTTAAACAAAGGGAAAACGATTTTTTTAAAAAGTAAAAAATCCGGTTAGGGGCCGGGTTTTTCCTTTCTTTCCCAAATTTTTCCCATAATTTTTGCTTTTCCCCTCCTTTGATGCGCCAATTTGGGGCGGGGAATTGGAAAAAATGAATGAAAAATTTTCCCCATTTGGTTGAATTCTTTATTACACCCAAATTTTGTCCCCCTTTGCCGGGTTTTTTTGAAGGACTCTAAACATTTTTTTGAGGGGGTTTTTTGAAAAAAATTGTTTGGAAAATTTGGAAAACTCCGGGATCGGGTGAGGGAAAAAACTTTTTTTTTCCCGTGAAACCCGCCGGCCCCAGGTCAAACCCTGTGTGTCACATTTCCGGGAAAGAAAAAATTCAAATTTTTTTCTCAATTTTTTACGGGAATTTTTTTGGGAAGTTTTACAGAAACTTGCTGACCCAAAATTTTTTTTATGTTCAAGGGGGAATTTTTTTTCCTGCGAAAAGAAGTTTCTTCTGGGGGGAAAAAATTTTCTCCCTTTTTTGCAACACTTTTTTGGCTTTGGTGGGGGGAAATTTAAATATTTTTTCGGAAAATAATCCTTTTTGTTAGGGACACGGGGTGGTACACCGCTAAAAGGACGATATTGTTTATTTTTTTTGGTCCAGTGGTTGGGGCCGCCCCTGCCCCACTTTCCCCAAACCCTTTTTAAATGCTAACTGGGGGGGAAATTTTAAAAAATTTCCCGGTTAATTGGTATCAGGATACTGTGGCTTTTTTTTGGATTTTAACTCTAAAAAGCGATATTATAACAAATTCTTATTTACAAGAAATTTTTAGAAAGGATTTTGCAAAAACACTATCTTAAAGAAAAATTCGTGCCATCCCATCCATACAATAAAATCTTTTCCCAAATAGGAGAACTAATGGGGCAAAAAAAAAGTTTCAAAAAATTTGAATTGTACATGGGGGAAAGAAAAATGCGGTATGTAAGGGCCTTCTGGGACCGGGGGAAACCAAAATTTTGATGCTTGATCGAGCAAAAAATAAAAACCAAAAAAAAAAATCTTGGACCCAGAATTTACTTTTCACAAAGGTTTTTAAAAAATCAAAATTTTTCCAAAATTTTTTGTTTCACCTCCATTGAGGAATTTTTTAAAGTAAAATCCATTATCAAAAAATTTACCTTTTTTTAAAACCCAGGATAATACCTTGCGGGCCCTTTTTTTGGGAAAAAGGTTTCAGATTTCTAGGGCGGGAAAACTCCCCTCTAAAAGGGAAACCTTCTGTCCCAGCCTAGTTCACACTATTAAAAAAAAAATCAGGAAAACCCTTGGGTTTTTGGGGCCCCCCCGCCCCGGGTTTTTTCAAATGGGGCAAACAAACGCGCAGCGTTTGCAAATTTGCCAAAAAATAAAACAAATTAAAGGCAATTTTGGGGCGGAAAAAAACCCTACACCTAAAACAGTTTAAAAACCTGTAACCACGTTTCCAAGTTTTAAAAATTTTTTTTTGTGGAGTGTTTTCCCCGTGGAAAAAGCGGGTAAGTGGGGTCACCAAAAAGAAAATTTAAAAAAATAGAATGCAAGAACAAAATTTTGGGAATGCAAAAAATTTTCAAAAAGCAATCCTTTTAATGTCCCCAAAAAATTTCCCATTACCCAGCAAGGGGGGGGATGAAACCTTTCCTTTAAAATTTTTAGTTTTCGAAAGGGTTAAAAAAACCCGTTTTTAAGGGGGGTTGGAGACGTTTCACTATTAAACAGAGAAGCCTTTTTGGATTTTTTGTTTAAATACTTCTCACCCCAAATGGCCCCCAAAATTTTAGATCAGATTTTTAAACTAAAATTAAATGAGGCAAAAATAAAAACCGTTTAAAAATTTTTCCCCCCTTTTTAGATGATATAAAGATTTTTTCTTTTTTTAATTTTTCTTATTTAATTTTTAAAAAAATTAAATTAAAATAATTTGGATATAAATTAAAAAATCCCCCATAAATTATAATTTGCCCCCCCTTTAAATGTGGAAAACCGCAAGGGTTTTCCCCCGCCTGCCGTCGTGTTAAAAAAATGTCCCCCCTTTCCCCCCTTTTGGTTTGGGTCCCAAAAAAGTATTGAAGATTTTTGTTTTACTCAAACCGGGGATCAAACCCCTTTCAAAAATTTTCTTCAGCTGCGAGATCCAGCACGGGAGCGGGGGAGCTGTTTCAATCCCTTTTAATAACCTTAAAATGCACCCAAGGGGGCCCCCCTCCACTATAACCGGCCCCCCCACCCCCCCTTTGGGTAAAGGTCGTAGGGGCTTTTTTCCAGGGTTTTAATAAATTTAAACCCACCCCGGGTCAAAGCCCCCAACTTTGGGGGAACCTCTTCCCCACTCCTTTTAGGGGGGGAGGAAAACATTGTTTTCAACACACTGGGGGGCTCAAACCCAAGGGACTCACCCTACAATGGGCAACAGACCGGTCCCTAAACCCACTTTCTACAGGTTTTCATGACCCATTGGGGCCCCTTTTTTCAAAACAAGGAAAGTCCCTCACCCAAAGCTCGCATTGGGCCCACAATTTCCCAAGGGTTTCAACGGGCAAAAACCCCAAACCACCCTATCAGACCTAGTTCCCCGGTCTTACCCCACACAGAAATACTTGGTATTGTAAACCCCCTGGGCAAGGGCTTCACTATTTTGGGGCTTACAGATGCAAAAACCTCTGGGTTTTTTGGGCCCAGAAAACCACACTAGTGTTACTAGAAGCCTTTTAATGACAGAAAAACCTCTCGGGTTCACTAAACCACCATAGCCCCTAGGGGAACAACCCGAGCCCCAATCTGCCCCCTCTTTTTGGGGGCCGGGGGGGTAATAAGGGGGGGGGGGGGGGGGGGGGGAAAATTTTAAAAACTCGGGGCCTCACGGACCATCCCCTGAATTTTAAGCACGGGGGAAAATCACCTTCAAAGGTTTTGTTTCCCCCCCTTCCATGCACTTTCCTTGCAAGAATTCAAGGGGCACTGGCAAAAAAACGAGGGTTTTCAAACCCCCAAAAAGGAAAAAAAAAATTTTACCCTTGGTTTAACCCTCTCAGCAGGCTTTCAAATTTTACAAAAGGGGCAACAACCATGCATGTTTAACAAAAAAGGGTCTCATCATACCAGCAGCATGCTTTAAAAATTTTAAGATCCCCTATTGACAACCTCTACAGACAATTTGTCCGCCACCCTGGCACCTCACCAGTGTCAGAGGACACATTCTCCAGTAGTGTTGAGCGATTACGTTGGCTATCGACATCGGGCGATAGTCGATAGTCGGCCACCATCGATAAGGTTTTTCAATAGTGAGCAGTCGATTATGAGCGATGACCATTAAAGTCTAATGGAGAGCAACAACACCTTCATTCTTACACCCAAACAGGGCTGGAGAAGCTGGAATTAACAGCCACAACAGTCAAATGGATACCTGCTACATCTTAGGCACAACACTTAGCTATAAAAGCCACAGAAAAAAAGTCACACACCCATTCACTAACTTGTACTGTCTTGTACCAACAGCATGACCCTTAAACCTGCATCACCCACAAATTAAAAAGTGCCAAAGCAGTATTATTTGAACCATCAATTTTACTTGAACTGGACATTGAATATCCCTGTCCTGGAACGCAGCATGAGCCCCAAACCTGCATAACCCCCACATTTAAAAGTGCCGAAAAAGGAGTCTTTCAACCACTATTTTAGTTTCACTGGACATTGACTATCCCTGTCCTTGGCCACAGCATGAGCCCCAAACCTGCATGACCCCAGATTAAAAAGTGCCTGTAAATTTATTGTTTCAACCACCTTTTTTGTTTCACTGGACATTGACTATACCTGTCCTGGGCCACAGCATGATCACCAAACTTGCATGACCCCAGATTAAAAAGTGCCGGAAAGGGAGCCTTTCAACCACCAGTTTAGTTTCACTGACATTGACTATACCTGTCCTGGACCGCAGTAATGACCATTAAACCTGTCTGACCCCCAGTATTAAAAAAGTGCCGGGAAAAGGAGTCTTTGAACCACCATTTTAGTATTCACTGGACACTAACTATATCTGTCCTGTACCGCAGAATGACCATTAAACCTGTCTGACCCACAGATTAAAAAGTCCGGAAATAGGAGTCTTCAACCACCATTTTTAGTTGAAACTGGACATTGACTAGAACTGTCCTGGACCGCAGTATTGACCATTAAACCTGTCTAGACCCCCAATTAAAAAATGCCGGGAAAAGGAGTCTTATGAACCACCATTTTAGTTTCACTGAACACTAACTATATCAGTCCTGTACCGCAGAATGACCATTAAACCTGTCGAACCCCCAGATTAAAAATGCCGGAAAAAAGGAGTCTTTCAACCACCATTTTAGTTGAACTGGACATTGACTATACCTGTCCTGTGCCACAGCATGACCCAGGGCCGGAGTTACAGTGGTGCGGTGGAGCCCAGGCTGGCATCCGTCATCTATTAACACGCAGGTAAAATGCCCTGATGACGCAGCAACGAAAACTGTCGTGCTGAAGCAGAGTGCGGAAGCGGAAGTGTAAGAACTCCAGCCTTCCTCAGTACACAGTCAAGACCTGGATAGCGCTTGCCCCTCCGTATGAGTGCGGACCAATTGAGCTTCACTTGGAAATACTGGTGGTTAACGCTCCTGTAATCACCCAGGTGCCCTTTTTCTTGGCAATCTTTTTCTCATTTTACTCAACGTGCTGGAGGAAATTGTCCTCTGTACTTTGTTCTCTGTCCGTGCTCCATACTCCATGTCCCCTGAAACACCTACATCTGCTCACGATTCCCAGCCCCTCCCTTCTACAATTCAGAGAATTTTTTACCAGCTATTTTTGTACATGCAAGTTTTTTAGTAGTTTAATTCTAGAAAACACATTTTTAAAAAAGATGGAATCCCACCATGTCTTTGTTTCTCTTTTTTTCTTTGATTAAATGGTTTGTCTCAATACAGGGATTGATAGCTATGTTAAAGATCTTGCAAAAACAAGTCATTTTGCAATATGTGTCCATTAACAGTGTCCTACCTATTCCTGTTTCTGACAGCACCATCACCCTTGAGCCACTCTTGACAATTGTGAAGAACAAATGTCTGTTAGAAACATTTTTTTATAATAGGACCTGTAGTATAGCTGCATTTCAAAGCAAAATGCCCCCAAAAATTCAAAGCATGACCCTTGAGCAACTTTGGACAATTGTGAAGAACAAATGTCTGTTAGAAACAACATTTTTTTTATAATAGGACCTGTAGTATAGCTGCATTTCAAAGCAAAATGCCCCCAAAAATTCAAAGCATGACCCTTGAGCCACTTTGGACAATTGTGAAGAACAAATGTCTGTTAGAAACAACATTTTTTTTATAATAGGACCTGTAGTATAGCTGCATTTCAAAGCAAAATGCCCCCAAAAATTCAAAGCATGACCCTTGAGCCACTTGGGACAATTGTGAAGAACAAATGTCTGTTAGAAACAAACATTTTTTATAAATAGGACCTGTAGTATTGCTGCATTTCAAAGCAGCATGACCTAAAAAAATTATAAAAAATGACTTCTCAGCCACTGTTAAAAATTGTGAGGGAGAAATGCCACTTAGAAGCCACATTTCTGTTCCAAAGAACCATGATTATTGCTGTATCTCACAGCAACATGACCCCAAAAAATTATAAATATGACTTCTCAACAACTATTAAAAATTGTGAGGGAGAAATGCCACTTAAAAGCCACATTTCTGTTCCAAAGGACCATAATTATAGCTGTATCTCACAGCAACATGACCTCAAAACCATTGACAATGCGAAAACTTCTTAAGATAAAGTGAGTAAATGGAATACGGTGTTGTCATGAAACCTTGGTGTCTTTTACAGTCTCCTCACAGCAAAACCAGCAAAATGAACTGTTGGGAAAAGAGAATAAAAATTGCAGTAAGAAATGATCATTTTAAAAAAAAGTTTTCAAGAGGACCATTTCTGTTTGAAAAGGAATGTGAAGTAGACCGGCAACTAATCGGTGACCTCGGCAATTGGGGCCACAACATCATCAGAGATCCATGCCTGATTCATCTTGATGAAAGTCAAACGATCCACATTATCTGTGAAAGCCGGATGCGTTTGTCTGTAATGACTCCTCCAGCTGTGCTGAAGGTCCGCTCAGATATGACGCTGGCTGCTGGGCAGGACAACACCTCTATGGCGTGATGAGCCAGCTCGGGCCATTCGTCCATTTTGGATACCCAGAAGTCTATTGGGTCCGGAACACATGCAAAAACATCGGTGTTGAGACGCAGATAGTCGTGCACCATGATCTTAAGCTGATCTCTGTGTGTTGGATGTGTGCCCTGCATTGCATGCGTTGGTGAGGTGGTAAACAAAGATTGCCAGAGGTCACCCATTAGGCTTCTGCCACCTTGCCTGCTGCTGCCGCTACGCCTACTTGGCACTCTACTGCTGTCACGTCGCTGATGTTGTTCCACCGTTACATTTGGGGAACGTGAAGCAGATGCAACAGATGTCTACAGTTGAATCAATCAGCAAGGTCTTCATTTCCTGCATTTTACTCTCTATTTGGGTGGTGGAAGGAAAGTGCTGAGTTTTGTTTTGTACCGGGGATCCAGGAGGGTGGCCACCCAGTAACTGTTGTTCATTTTGATGGCCTTAATGCGAGGATCATGTTGGAGGAAATGGAGCATCCAAGCACTCAGGTGAGAGATGGAGCCTTGATTTCCCAAGCCTCTGGGTCGAGGGGCACTAGCAAACTGATCTTCCTCATCTTCCTCCTCCGCCTCAAATTCGCGCCAACCTCTTTCCAAGGCAGGGACGTCGGTAACATCGGTGTCTAGGAATACCTCCTCCTCCTCCGCTGCCTCCGGCACAGCTTCAACACAGCCCTGACTTGCCTGAGATGATGCAACCTGTGAGCTGGTTCGCCACCTTGCACTTGCTCTGGACCCCCAACCAATGCCTAATGAAGACCGATGAAATTGTGAATCTGTCTGGACTTGTGGATTTGACGGAGAGAAAGGCTCCGTTTCCGCATCTGTGTCCGTCTCCTCCTCCGTCGCTGGCGGGACCTGTTGTTTCAGAGTGTCCAACGATCGTTCCAGAACTAAGATCACCACAATGCTCATGCTGACAAGGGCATTGTCCGCACTGACCATTTTTGGTGGCTTCTTCAAAACTGGCAAGGATGGTGCAGAGCTCTTTCACCTGCCTCCACTCTCGGTGGCTCAACACCCCGAGGTCCGCACTGCTGCTTGTCAGGCCATGTGTCACTTCGTACTGCGTAATGGCATTGCGCTGCTGCCACAATCGCTGGAGCATGTGGAGGGTGGAATTCCAGCGTGTTGCCACGTCAACAATGAGACGGTTGACGGGAGGCCGAGCTGACGCTGCAACACAGCCAGGCGGGACGAAGCAGGGTGCGAACGGCGGAAGTGCGAACTTAGACTTCGAGCCTTCCTCAGCAGGCAGTCCAGACCCAGGTAGCTCTTTAGAAATTTCTGGACGACAAGGTTCATGACATGTGCCAGGCAAAGGATGTGCTCCAGCCTACCGATCTTAAGGGCGGCCAGCAGATTTCGACCATTATCGCACACCACCTTGCCTGGCACAAGGTTCTTGTCACCCAGCCAGCGCTCGGTCTCGTTGCGGAGAGCCGTCCACAGCTCCTGACCTGTGTGTGGACGGTCTCCAAGACAGATTAATTTCAACACGGCCTGGTTTCTCTGGGCACGTGATGCCACCAGAGGACCTTGGGGGAAAGAACCTTGCACCATCCCTGCGGTTTTGAAGAGCGTGCGCCGAGCCTGAGAGCCACCGTCACCCCCAGGGACATCCACCCAGCTCACCCAGTGAGCTGTCACAGAGATATAGCGGCCTTGGTCAGTGCTTAATAGTCCATGTGTCAGTGGTCAGATGGACTTTTCCGGACACAGATGCAGACAACGCGCTTGAAATTTTAGATGACACGTGGCTGGCCAGGGCAGGGACGGCTTTTCTGGCAAAGAAATGCCTGGTCGGCATCTGGTATTGGGGGCAGGCAAGGGCCATGACGTGGCGGAACCCATCTGTGTCCACCAGACGGAAAGGCAACATTTCCAAGGCCAAAAGCCTGGCAATGTCGACATTCAGGCTTTTTTGCTTTGGGATGGTTTGGGTTAAAGTGTTTCTTCTGCTCCCAAACCTGGAAGACAGAAGGCTGGCTGCTAGACTGGCCGCTGTACGGCGTGCAGGTCGTCAAACTGGCGGAAGGAGAAGGGGTAGGATGGGTCTCTGGTGGTGCTGGTGGTACTCAGGTGACGGTGGAGGCTGAAGCGGAGGCTGATCCCTGATCATGACTCTGAGAGACATGGGCAGCTGAGGAACGCTTGGTGGTGGCGGAGGAGGCGGAGACAGAGGGTGTGACAGTGGTTGGAGGCCCGGCGTCGGTCTGGCCTTTTTTGGCCAAGTGTTGCCTCCATTTCAACTCATGCATTCGCTGCATGTGACTAGACATGTTGGTGGTGGTTAACCACCTAAGGTTCTTGCCTCTACTTATGCGTTTACGGCAAAGGCGGCATATGACATCGCTGGGTGAATCAGAGGCTTGGTCAAAGAAGGCCCAGGCTTGAGAGGTCCTGGACCTTTTTGACGGCGATAAGCGAGGAGCGGGGTTTGCGCTGACCGTGGCTGGTGGAATCATATCAGCGGACTTCTGTGACCGCCCTCTCCCTTTTTGAGGCGGAACCCATACTGACACTACCCCATCGTCTTCCTCCTCGTCCAGTGATGAAGCGCTCGCAAGCAAATTCTGCTGAAAAGACCATGTTGGATCCGCAATGTCGTCATCATCATCATCAACACAGGTGACTTTGTCGTCCTGACATTCTGCATCCAGGAGCTGCGGGCTACAAGCAAGAGGGACTGCAAGGCGTTGCCGACCGCCCGGGATTTTTGCCGATTGACCGGCTTCCTTCTCCTCCTCTGATGGCATCAGTAACTGGGCCATCAGAGCAGAGAAAATCATCCTCTTTGGCCTCTTGATCTTTTAACATGCCTTCTGACCCCAACCGCATTTTGTCATCAAAGAGGTCTTCAGAAAATGGATTATCCACAGTGGTGGGTACACGAGATGACATTTGGGCTGCTTCATGTTGGACGGATGCTGGTGATGCTGATGATGACATTTGTGGCTGTGACTGGGAGGACGAGGAGGTAAGACTGCTGGATGCAGGTTGCATTAACCACTGAAGGACAGATTGGCGACGCTGTTCGTTACTGAGATTCACAGGGCCCTGACCCAGCGATGACAGGCCTGACGGTCCTGCAACTGATGATCCGCTGGCATGCGTGTTGTCGCCAGCACTGGAAGGAGCACCTTCTCTCGTACCTCTACCATGTCCTACCCCCCTCTTTGCTCGCTTACCACCTGAATTTCGCTCCATGTTCAGAAATATACAAATTTGAGAAGGTATGGAAGAGTTTTGGAAAGTCTCTTATTAAAAGACGGCAAATCACAGCTATCTCAAATCCCTCAAATCAAAACAAAATTGCTGGATTCAAATATAACTGCAAAGTAGATCTATCAACAAAGCTGGCCTGCGCCAAAGTGAAAAAACACGTATCTGAAATGTATTCGGATAATAAAAGGTATTTTTTGGCACCTATCAATTCACCTGTGGTGACTAAAAAATTGCAGTATTCACATTTAAGTGCAAGGTGCCTCAATGAACAAAGCTGTAGTGCACCAAAGTCAAAAAACACGTATCTGTAATGTATTCGGATAATAAAAGATATTTTTTGGCACCTATCAATTCACCTGTGGTAACTACACAATTGCTGGATTCAAATTTAACTGCAAGGTGGCTCTATCAACAAATCTGGACTGGGCAAAAGTGCAAAAAACACGTATCTGTAATGTATTCGGATAATAAAAGGTATTTTTGGCACTTATCAATTCACCTGTGGTGACTACAAAATTGCTGTATTCAAATTTAACTGCAAAGTAGATCTATCAACAAAGCTGGCCTGCGCCAAAGTGAAAAAACACGTATCTGAAATGTATTCGGATAATAAAAGGTATTTTTTTGGCACCTATCAATTCACCTGTGGTGACTAAAAAATTGCAGTATTCACATTTAAGTGCAAGGTGCCTCAATGAACAAAGCTGTAGTGCACCAAAGTCAAAAAACACGTATCTGTAATGTATTCGGATAATAAAAGTTATTTTTTGGCACCTATCAATTCACCTGTGGTAACTACACAATTGCTGGATTCAAATTTAACTGCAAGGTGGCTCTATCAACAAATCTGGACTGGGCAAAAGTGCAAAAAACACGTATCTGTAATGTATTCGGATAATGAAAGGTATTTTTTGGCACCTATCAATTCACCTGTGGTGACTACAAAATTGCTGTATTCAAATTTAACTGCAAAGTAGATCTATCAACAAAGCTGGCCTGCGCCAAAGTGAAAAAACATGTATCTGAAATGTATTCGGATAATAAAAGGTATTTTTTGGCACCTATCATTTCACCTGTGGTGACTAAAAAATTGCAGTATTCACATTTAAGTGCAAGGTGCCTCAATGAACAAAGCTGTAGTGCGCCAAAGTAAAAAAACACGTATCTGAAATTTATTCGGATATTACAAGGTATTTTTGGCACCTATCAACCTGTGCTGACTTGCTGGATTCTAATTTAAGTACAAGGTGGATATATCAACAAAGGTGGAATGGGCAAAATTGAAAATGAACACCTATCTGAAATGTATACTGATAATAAAAGTGGAGTTTGCACCTAACAAAGAGACCTGCAGTTACTAGAAAAGATGTGTATCCTATAAGTTCAGGCTGCCCAATATCCAGGAAATATTTCAATAGAAAACTGTTAATAATACAGCTATTGCAATGTCTACACTAAGTCTTGGTGAACTTTATCCAGTATTCTTTATAGAGCTTGTCTATTCGTTTAATACAAGATTTTTTTGGCACCTTTCAATTCACCTATGGTGACTATAAAATTGCTGGATTAAAATTTAAGTGCAAGTTGGATATATCAACAAATGTGTAATGGGCAAAATTGAAAATGAACACCTATCTGAAATGTATACTGATAATAAAAGTGGAGTTTTGCATCTAACAAAGAGACCTGCAGTTACTAGAAAAGATGTGTATCCTATAAGTTCAGGCTGCCCAATATCCAGGAAATATTTCAATAGAAAACTGTTAATAATAAAGCTATTGCAATGTCTACACTAAGTCTTGGTGAACTTTATCCAGTATTCTTTATAGAGCTTGTCTGTGTTCGCCCGCGGGGGCCCCTCCTCCGCTCCCCCCCCCCGTGACTTTACAGCAGTAGATGCTCCTTTAAAATTCTCTACCTAACTATATAAAATCTTCCAATCTCTAATCTAACTAAATTGTAAGGATCACAGCTAATAGTAGAGGTTTCTCTGTGAAGAAATATAATAATTTCGCTGAGCTGTTTGGACACAAGCAGAGCGCACGTCCTTCTGCTCTGAGACGCTGAGAGACACTGAGGCTGAACAGGAAACGCTGTTCTATGTAAAACGAGGTCATGTGATTTTTCCAGCCAATCGCAACCATACACATCCCAGTCATGACGTCGCACACACATCTCACCCTGCTCTATTCTGTTATCTGATTTGCTGGCCGCCAAAATTACAGGAAGCGCCGAAAAAGGCGCGATCTTAATAGATGATGCACAGATTTTAACCTAAATTATCGCATGATCTAAAAAATCAGATCACCATAAAAACTGTGCCGATTTCAACTTTGTCGATAATAATCGCTCAACACTATTCTCCAGTGCACACCTCTCACTGACTGTGTCTGGCAGCAGACCCTTTGCATCAACGGGTAGAGAGGTTTCCCTCACATTCCCTGTAACAATCTCTGGGATAGGATAAAATCCAAAAAATCTTTATTCACATGCTTTTTTTAAGAAAAATTTCAGGCAATTTTCGGAGATTACACAAATCATTAAAAAATATCTTCCCCTACTTTATGTCAACTCTAAAATCAAAGCAATCTTGGAGAATAATGTAAGATATGTTGCAAAGAGGGCGTCTGCTCATGAATAAGATTTAAGAGGTAAATGCTCTAAAACTGCTACATCTTACAGAATAAGGGGCACATTGCTGGAAACAGCAGGTCTGACACTAGCTTGTGCTGTCCTCAGCAAGGGGGGGCACAACCTATGTGACAGGTTCCCTTTAAAGTCTTTTGGCCTTTATTTAGCCACAGATTGCACAGCAAAACAAAAATGCATTCGGGCTTAACGTCAGCCCAAACAAAACAAAATACACAGTCCGTGTGGATAACCCACAGTCTCTGGGTACACAACAGCAGGCCAATAGTGCCCCTCCCCCCCCCCCTGAAAATATTTAAATCCTCAACCATAACCGCCCGCACCTTCCCCAGCTAGGTGGAATAGGTAAAAAAACAAAAAAACAGTGCCGTTACTAGGATCTATTAGGATGTATTAATATAGAATATGTTGTGTATGAAAAAATGCATACAAATAGCTGTATAGCTGTAAATACCATTTTCTATAGATGACACTTCCAAATAATTCCCCTCCCACACATTGAGCACACCCTCCCCCACTCTGAACTATCTTTCCCCCTTCTGGAAATCCCCTCCCACACTATTACCCACCTCCCTCACACTATTACCCACCTCCTACACACTATTACCCACGTCTCCCCACACTATTACCACCTCCCTCACACTATTACCCACCTCCTTCATACTATTACCCACCTCCTTCACATTATTACCCACCTCCTTCACATTATTACCCACCTCCATCACACTATTACCCACCTCCCTCACACTATTACCCACCTCCCCCCACACTATTACCCACCTCCCCCCACACTATTACCCACCTCCCCCCACACTATTACCCACCTCCCCCCACACTATTACCCACCTCCCTCACACTATTACCCACCTCTTTCACACAGTTATCCACCTCCCTCACACTGTTACCCACCTCCTTCACGCTATTACCCACCTCCTTGACGCTATTAACCACCCCCTTCATGCTATTACCCACCTCCTTCACACTATTACCAACCTCCCCCCACACTATTACCCACCTCCTTCACACTATTACCCACCTCCTTCACACTATTACCCACCTCCCCCCACACTATTACCCACCTCCTTCACACTATTACCCACCTCCTTCACACTATTACCCACCTCCCTCACACTATTACCCACCTCCTTCATACTATTACCCACCAACCCCCACACTATTACCCACCTCCTTCACACTATTACCCACCTCCTTCACGCTATTACCCACCTCCTTCACGCTATTACCCACCTCCTTCACACTATTACCCACCTCCTTCACACTATTACCCACCTCCCCCGTACACTATTACCCACCTCCCCACTCTGAAGACCTTTCTTCCACACCCACCCTGTTCTTATCTCCCCTCCCCAGAAAATCGCTGCCAGTTTTGCACTTAACTTCATATCAGAGAGCAGGAGGACTGTAACATAACGGGGATGTGCTGGCTCTTACTAAGGCTTGCCTCCAAAGTTCTCTAACTGTCTTCCTGGCGGCTGTCTCGCCTGGAGGTCGGAACTGTGAATGCTTGTGATCCCGCCCAGTCACAGTGACTACATTGAATATTAAGAAGCTGAAGGTATGAGGCGCGCCTTCTTGCTGTGGTGTTCTGCAGAAGACTGCACCATGCAACAGAGGAGGGGCGGTGAATGTAGACAGGGGATGGCAACAGTCCCTGAGTGCAAAAGGTCAACGCTCAGTAGCTGCTGCTTAGTAACCTGAGCATGAGTGCTGCAGCACTTAGCTCATCAATCAGTGTGGGAATCATTGTTATGTGACAGCACTTAACTGTGCCCCCCTAATAACAGGCAGAGGTGGCGGCCTAGGCGATTGCCCACCTCTGCCTACCCATCGTCCCGACCCTGCAAAACAGTTCCTGGGTGCGTTCCCCCACCCAGATCAGGGGAATGGGGCATATGGCAGATGGTGGGCTGGAGCACAGACTTTCCACCTCTTGACCCAGTCAGGCAAACTCTGTGACTGAGAACCTCATTCTCCAAACTTCCTGCCTTAAGTAGGCCTGGCAAAACCTGGGGTGGATACATGGGAGCAATCTTCCCACCCTACTCCTTAGACTGTTCCAGTAAAAGCCTGGCCCAGAACGACTGCTCTTCAGCAGTCATACTACTGGAACCAAAAAAACTGACCATACCAGACCCCTACGGACAAACGGCTAGCAGGTTTTACTTCACCGAGACTAAGAATCTCGGTGACACGTTTCTGTCATCCAAAATGGCACCATGTGCCTTCTCACATAGCCCTCCTCCCTGCCCAAAGCCGGGGTTTTGGGCACCTTCAGCTACCAGACTGTAAACTCTTGAGAGTGCATCTGCATTTCACTGCAGCTTGCCTGGCCGATGTTCTACTGAGAATGAAAAATCCTGTATGGCAAGAAACCAGCGGGTAACCCTAGCATTGCTTCCCTTCTTCACCCGCATCCACATGAGTGGGGCATGGTCGGACACTAGCCTGAATTTTCTTCCTAACAGGTAGTAACTGAGGGGGAACAATGCCCACTTTATGAACAGACATTTTTTTTCAACGATGGCGTAATGGCCTTTCTGTATGGGACAGTTTCCTATTTAGGTATATCACAGGGTGCTCTTCCCCATTTATTACCTGAGACATAACGGCTCCCAGACCCACATCAGAGGCATCGGTCTGGACCACAAGTTCACGGGAGAAGTCTGGGGCTACTAGCACTGGTGCCCTACACAGGACCTATTTGAGCTCCTGGAAACCCTCTCTGCCTCAGGGGACCACTTAATCATTGTTGACTTTGTGCACTTGGTTAAGTCAGTCAGTGTAACTGCTAATTTTCGCAAACTTTGGGATAAATCGTCTATAGTAGCCAACAATACCAAGAAATGCCCTGACCTGCTTCTTGGTGAGGGGGCAAGGCCCCTTCTGAATCACCTCTACTTTATTCACTTGAGGTTTAATTTCACCTCCCCCCACTATGTACCCAAGGTACCTGGTTTCCTTCATCCCAGGGCACATTTATTTGGGTTTATTGTAAACCCAGCTTTCCTTAACGCATTTAGTACAGCCTGGACTTTTCTGAGATAACTCTCCCAGTCATGACTGAAGATCACAATGTCATCTAAGTATGCGGCCATATACCTCCTATATGAGCGTAGGACTTGATTCATAGCCCTCTGAAGTGTGGCGGGGGCCCCTGCAAACCAAAGGGCATTCAGACCAATTGAAATGACCTTTCACGAGTAGAGAAAGCCGTCTTTTCCTTAACGTCCCTTGACAGGGGAATCTGGAAATATCCCTTTGTTAGGTCAAGGGTGCTAATATACCTCTCCGGACCTAATTGTTCAATTAATTCGTCTACCTGGGGCATAGGGTATGATGCCTACAATACAAAAGCTCAAAAGGTGAAAACCCTGTGGAGGATTGGGGTACCTCTCTACCACAAGTACGGTAAGAGACAGTCCCAATCCTGCCTACTCTTCTCCAACACTTTCCTCATGGATTTCAGGGTCTTGTTAAAGTGCTCAACGAGACCATCCGTCTGAGGATGGTAGACTGAAGTGCAAAGCTGCGTAACTTTCAACACTTTGCACAGCTCACTCATTACCTTTTGTCATGAGCAAGGTTCCCTGATCCATCAAGATCTCCTTGGGAATTCCTGTTCGGGAGAAGACGTAGAGCAGTTCCCTTGCAATATTTCGGGATGAGGTGTTCCAGAGAGGAATGGCCTCCAGGTAACGGGTGGCATAATCAACAATGACCAAGATGTACTGGTGACCCCTTGCTGACTTCACCAATGGCCCTACCAGATCCATCACTATCCTATCAAAGGGGATCTCAATGATTGGTAACGGAACCAGAGGGCTACGGAAATGTGTTAATGGGGATGTGATCTGGCAGGTGAGACAAGATTGGCAGAAATCCCTAATTTCCCAGTAACACCCCGGCCAATAGAAACACTGTAGTATCCTCTTGGACGTTTTATCTGCCCCTAAATGCCCACCCCCAACACATGGGAGTGGGCCATTTCCAGGACCATACGCCTATAGGGTCCCGGAACCAATAACTGCTCTACCACCTCGTCCCTGATTTTGGTCACTCGGTATAACAGATCGTGATTCAGGGCAAAATGCGGAAACCAATCCTCTGCCCCCGACTCCTGGGGTGCCCCATTGAGAATTGTCACATTCTCCTGCACCCCTTTTAGGGTTAAGTCCTGCAGTTGGGCGGTACCAAAGTTTTGTCTGGATACTCCCAAATCAGGGACAGACTCTTCTGATGAGACCTATTCCTCATTATCCCCTACCAGGACTAAGAAAGGGAACTCTGAGATCATCTTAGGTTCCCACCCAGCAGCCTGGTCCAGGAACCCAGTGGGACTTTGCAATAATGGTTTTCGCCACAGGTCCCAGAACAACCCACGGTCACATGGTTCATACGATACCCCATCCTGCCTCAAGTTTAACCTGGGCCACTGAGTAAACCCTGGTGTCCCCAGGGACCAACACATGTGGGAGCGAGGCCGAGATGAGAGTGACTAAACTCCCTGAGTCCAATAGGCCTGAGACCATTTACTGTAATTTTACATGGGTTCATCCCCATTAGTTGCCACAGCGCTGCACCCTGGATGTGCAAAGAGGGAACTGCGGCAGGTCGCAGAGCAGTCCATGGGCTCCGAAGTGAGAGGACACTGGGCCGCTATATGTCCCGGGCCCTGACATCTCCAGCACACAATATCCCTGGGCTTTCTTTTGGCCACCGGATCTGAGCCTCCCCTGGCCTTTGCATGACCCTCACGGGGAGTCTTGGCTCCTGTCTTCTTGATGTCCCAGTTTCTCTGGCCCTCCCAGTAAGGGGATTTCAGGTTCCCTGGACCCCCCAGGGATTTTTCCATAGCGTGGAACCTCTCTACCAGACCCATTAGGTCATCTGCCGTCTGGGGGTCACCCTGCGCAACCCAGCACTGTACAGAATGCAGAAGAGAGTGCATAAATCAGTCCATAACCACCCTCTCGATCATTTGCACTTGGGAGCATATCTCCGGCTGCAGCCATTTTTGGACCAGATGTAACAAGTCAAATAGCTGTGACTTCGGAGGTTTGGCCTTACTGTATGCCCACTGGTGTACTCTCTGAGCCCGGACCGCCAATGTAACAAGGCGCTCTAGGATCTCTGCTTTTATTATTATTATTATTATTATTTATTTTAGAGCGCCATTAATTCCAGGGCGCTGTACATTTAAGGGGAATTACATACATAACAAATATTGAACAAATACAATGGGGACAAAAATGACTAGTAACTGAAACAGAGAGGAAAGAGGACCCTGCCCGCGAGGATTTCTATTGCCTCCTGTAAGGCAAGGTCATAGTAGGCCTTTTGGGGCTCCCCAGTTTTTTTTTTTTTTTTAAAGGTTTTATTTATAGAATTTTCCAATTTGAACATAACAAACATCAGTTTCACACCGCATTGTGGTGAAATTCGGTCTCAGATACATACAGTTCCACATATAATAATCATCAAAATGAATGTTTCATACTATTCTACAGTATTACGTGAAAAGGACCACATATAAGTCATATTACAGTGTTTGGTCTGGGTATAATACTGATGCAAGAAAACATTGGTAAAGAAACAATAAGAGATATGTGCCAGGTCTTGCTGAGACCCTTCTCTGGATATCGTCCGTCATATATTGCCTTTTGTCACCCATCCACACCATACCAATCACTCCACCATTCACACTTGCCGGCCGCTGGCCCGTCTTTCCGTAGTCAAAGTCAATCACACAGTCTGAGCTGCCGTCTAAGTTACTCCAAACCGTATGGAAGCGTTTGGGGACGCCTTTGGTGGCATATGTAATCTTGTATCTGGGGAGTTCGACATTAATCAGCTGCTTCCACTGTTTCAGTGATGGGACCTTGGGCATTTTCCAATTTAATAGAATGGTTTTCCTAGCATAGAAAAGCAATAACAGGTAGAGGGTTCGGTCTGCCTTACTTGGAATCAAATCTTCCACTGTTCCAAGTAAACTATTCTCAGGTGAGCACACATTGGGTAAGCCCAATTTCTTATTTAAAAAACTGTGTATACCCCGACAATACTCCTGCAAAACAGGGCAATCCCATATGAATCAACGTTCCCCTTTCTGCCCCACATTGGGAACAAACTGTGGAGGGTAGACAATGCATCTGATGTAATCAGACTGGTGTAAGGTAGACCCTGTGGAGCCACTTAACTTGGATAAGTTGATCTCTAGCGCTTAAAAGTCTTTAGTTCAGAAAGCGCCTCAGTCGGTAAAGACGGGATGTCCCTTTGCCACCTCTCAAGGGAAATCGCAAGTGGGGAGACCTGACAGTCCATAATAGCTCTATAAATAGACGAAACTGGTTTTTTAAGGGTAGTCCGCCTTAAAATAGCTTCTAGGTACCCATATTTAAGACGGACGCCAACCACTCCAAATTGTGTGGTGCACGCATGTCGTAACTGCAAGTACCTAAAAAAGGATCCCCTTGGAAGATCAAATTGGGACTGCAGCTCTGAGAACATCAAAAGGAGACCATCTCTATATAGCTGTGTGAGATATTTCACTCCATGAGTGGCCCAAAATCTATAATCTGGTAGATCTATTAGTTCCGGTAATTTCCTGTTACACCACAGGGGAACAACAGGAGATCAGACTCTGTCCTCTCCGCTATGACCATAAGGGTGAATGAAAGTCCTCCACACCGACACCGCTACCCCCATTAGCTGCATATAGTGATGCCGGAAACAATTTCCCTCTCTATATGGTAGATTTGCGAGGCCCTCAAAAGAACCCACCAACGCTGCCTCCAACACCACTGACGGGTCATTATTATGCCCTCGGAACCATTTCGATACATATGCTAACTGAACCACTACATAATAAATATATAAGTCTGGAAATGCAAGTCCACCTCTGTCATATGGGGCTTTGAGTGTAGCTCTGCTTAGACGAGGGGTAGCACCTCCACACAGAAAGGAGAAAAGTAATTTGTCCAAAGATGTGAAATGTGATTTAGGAAAATACTCGGGGCTGCTCGATACAGGTATAAAAGCTTAGGGAATAGCACCATTTTAACTATATTGACTCTCCCAATAAGAGACAGAGAAAGATTGGCCCAGGTCTTTAACCTCAGCTCCACCCACCGTATCTTGGGGCCCACCAGTTAAATAGGGGGCCAGAACCTCAGCCCATTGCTTCGGCAGTAGCGCCTCCCGGTCGGCGACCCATTCAAACACCATATGAAAAGCCTCAATGTCATCTTCTAGAGATTTTCCCTGATGGTCCTTCTAGCCCGATGACCCTCATCACATGTTGGCGGAGTTGGAGTTTCCCAGGCCCGCACGGTATCCGTCAATATGGCCATCTGTTGTATTAGCAGCTGGTTGGTTGCTTGCTGTGCCTGCATGGCTTCAGTATGGGCTTTCTGCTGCTGCTCCGTGGCCTGTTTCTGCTCCTGCATGAGCTATCTGCTTCTGCGCTGTGGTTTGCTGCTGCTGCTGCAGATTTTCCTGCACAAGGGGCTTAATGAACTCCATGTTAGCAATTGTAGCTTGGCTCTGCCCTGCTGCTTTGACCCAGGACATGGATGGCAGGTCTGGGCCCACGTCCTCCAACCACTTGTGGGGCTTTAACTCAGTGGTAGCACAAACACACCGTCTTCGGCATACGTTTTAAAGTCTTTTGGTCTATATTTAGCCACAGATTGCACAGCAAACCCAAAATGCATACGGACTCAACGTCAGCCCAAACAAAACAAAATACACAGTCCGTGCGGATAACTCACAGTTTCTGGGTACACAACAGTTCCTGGGTGCGTTCTCCCACCCAGATCAAGGGAATGTGGCATATGACAGATGGTAGGCTGAAGCACAGACTTTCCACTTCTTGACACAGTCAGGCAAACTCTCTGACTGAAAACCACACTCCTCATTCTCCAAACTTCCTGCCTTATGTAGGGCTGGCAAAACCTACAGTTGAACTTTTAATATATAGTTAAAACCAGAAATTTACATACGCTGTATAAAAAGACAGATATGCATGATTTTCTCACATGAAATCAGAATAATTCCTACGTGTTTTAATGAGAGAGAGAGAGAATTTTTTAAGAAAGTTTTATTACTTTCTGCAAAGTCAAAAGTTTACATACACTAGGATTACTATGCCTTTAAACAATTTGCAACAGCCCATATGACAATGTCATATCTTTGGAAGCTTGTGATAGGTTCATTGGCAACATCTGAGTTAGAGACACACCTGTGGATTTATTTTTAATGCACACCAGAAACGCAATGCTTCTGCGTGTAACATCATGGGAAAGTCTAAAAAGATCAGCCAATATATCAGGAAAAGTATTGTGGACTTGCACAAATATGGATCATTCTCGGATGCATTTTCCAGATACCTTAAGGTGCCTTGTTCATCTGTACAAACAATTATACGCAAGTACAAACAAGATGGAAATGTCCAGCCATCATACCGCTCAGGAAGAAGACGGGTTCTGTGTCTGAGATTAACCTGCTTTGGTCTGACATGTGCATATCAACCCAAGAACAAAAACAAAAGATCTTGTGAAGATTCTGGTGGAAGCTGGTAAGATTGTGTCATTATCCATAGTGCAACGAGTACTGTAGAAAGGCCACTCTGTCAGGAAGAAACCATTACTCCAAAAGAAACACATAAAAGCCAGATTAATGTTTGCAAATGCACGCAGGAACAAAGAACGACATTTCTGGAGACATGTCCTCTGGTCTGACGAAACTAAAATTGAACTGTTTGGCCATAATGACCATCGTTACATTTGGAGGAAAAAGGGAGAATCTTGGAAACCTAAGAACACCATCACAACAGTTTAACATTGGGGTGGCAGCATCATGTTTTGGGGTTGTTTTGCTGCTGGAGGGACTGGTGCACTTCACAAAATAGATGGCATCATGAGGAAAGAAGATTATGTAGCAATACTGACGCAACATCTCAAGACATCAGCCAGAAGTTAAAGCTTAGGCGGAAATGGGTCTTCCAAATGGACAATGACCCAAAGCACAGTGCCAAACTGGTTAGAAAGTAGCTTAAAGGGGTGTTATCGTTTCATTAAATGGTCTTCAGAATAAGGGGACAGTGAAAACAAGCAACTTTGCTATTGGATGTCATTAGCAAAGCTGCCTTGTTCTCACAGTTGTCCCTTATCTTGTGTTTTTATTTACACTGATATCCAGTGTGGGGTCTAATCCCTCCTGATCCCTCCTCCTTGCAATTCACTAGCTGAGAGCTCATTTACATTCTGTACAGCCCCTGGGTCGATTCACGGAGCTGTGTGTCTGACAGAGTTAGGGGCCGTAGCATTTTCTCTTTCCACACCTAGCAGAAACAGACTGCAGCAGATTGTACAATGAGAAAACATGACAGTTTTGACCCTGTGCCTAACTCTCCTGCATACACGCAGATCTGTGCCGTTCTTAGAAAACTGTAATACAACTCCAGCGTGAGAGATCAGTGCTCAGATTAGATTGAATGCAGCCTGTGGTATTATACAGCTCTTAAAAAATTTAAGACTGCATAGAGAGAGACACAGTGATATGTGGACTCAGAGGGGAGGGGGGGGGGATCTCAGGCCAGCAGTGAAGGGGGATAAATGTCATCCAGCTGGGGGGGGAAAAAAACCCCCTGCATTCACAGAGCTGGGAAGCTAAGAGAAGTGTGAATCAGCCGAAGTAAGGAAGCGATAAATCCCCTTTAAGGATAACCAAATCAATGTTTTGGAGTGGCCATCACAAAGCCCTAATTTCAATCCTACTGAAAATTTATGGGCAAAGCTGAAAAGACAGGTGCGAACAAGGCAACCTACAAACGTGGTTACACCAGTTCCGTTAGGAGGTATGAGCCAAAATTCCTACCAACTATTGTTGAAAGCATGTGGAGAAATATCCAATATGTTTGACCCAAGTAATACAGTTAAAGGGCAATGCTACCAAATACAAATGAAATGTATGGAAACTTTTGACTTTGTAGAAAGAAATAAAAATGGCTTAAAAAAGTATCCTTTAAACAAGAAAGGGTCGGCACTAGTGGTTCTAAATGAGCACTTCTCAAGACTCTAACAGGGACACAGTACCTTCCCATATGACTTTGCCTGTTTTTAATGCTGCATCTGAAATAAAGACACGCTAAAATGGTCCGGTGAGTGCCGCTCTCTTTCTTTCTTTTGCCGTTAAAAAAATTCTCTCTCTCTCATTATTTTGAAATTCAGACCTAAAACGTGTAAGGTTTATTCTGATTTTATGTCAGATAGTAAGAAAAACATGCATATGTGTCTTTTATTATAATGTATGTAAACCAAATGGTTTCAACATATATGTGTATATATAATATATATATATATATAAATAAAATTATATATATATATATAAATATAATATATATATATATATATATATATATAAATATGTGAAAGTGAGGTGATTGTATTAAAAATTAACTTTTATTAATGCTAGTTAAAATAATAACCACAAATACTCTCCATAGGCACAGAGAAATAAAGGTCTAATCAAAAAGATATGTAATGTATTATAAGACCTAAGTAGGGAAATGCACCATAGAAGACCCTAGAAAGCCCTATTGGTGCTAATCCCTAGCCTATCCCAAGTCAGGAAAATCGCCCCAATAAGGGCGTTCCTGTCAGGAACCTAATCTACAAGGTCCCTAGAAAGCCCTATAGTACAGTCCCTACATGTTTCGACCGGTCCCTATGATATTAAGCCGGTCTCCTCAGGGGACACAAAATTTAGGGAAAACAATGTTCAAAAATGTAAGACTTAGGGTAAAAGTTGAATAATGCGATAGGCAGTTAATTACAATCATATATCAACAGAAAAAATTTTTTCAGTCTTTACAATATCACTTATAAAGAATACTCCCCCAGTGTTTGAGGGTTTAGGAGAGTATCCGAGAAGCCCAGCAGTGTAGAACCTTAATAATGATGATTCTTAGCTGCTACCATAGACCTAGAAGAAAGTACCTTACCTCGCTGATGGCGATCAGTGAGTATAAGGTACAGTGAGGGAACGTGAGGTGGTCCGTTCTGCATAGAAAATAAATCAAAGGAAACTAAAATTACATCACTGAGAGCACATGCGGAGCGTGGCACTAAACGTGCTGTTACTCACCACCTGGAACGATTCCCGTCACGTATCTCGAGCCCGAATGCGATTTTCCTGACTTGGGATAGGCTAGGGATTAGCACCAATAGGGCTTTCTAGGGTCTTCTATGGTGCATTTCCCTACTTAGGTCTTATAATACATTACATATCTTTTTGATTAGACCTTTATTTCTCTGTGCCTATGGAGAGTATTTGTGGTTATTATTTTAACTAGCATTAATAAAAGTTAATTTTTAAGACAATCCCCTCACTTTCACACATTTCTTTATTTCTGTCGGGGTTAAAAAAGTGCATTTTCTTGTCCAGGACTGGACATTTAGTGAGTTGTTATATATATATATATATACACACACACACATATATATTATATATCAGTATACATTTACTCTAGTCACATACAGTATATACACTTCTCACATATACAGTACATACTCTACTCACATGCACACACAATGCCTAGCGCCCTTGTCTCCTCCTTACCTGTTTGTAGTCTGGTGCAGTTGGCAGCTTCTTCCTCCCACTGCAGAAAGGGGAGGCAGGGGGCCACTGATTAATTCGGCAGGAATTTCTCTTCCTCTCTGATGAGGGCTGAACAAAGGGGAAGTTGTATACGAGGGGAGGGAAAGATACCCACACAGCCGCAGATACAGAGTGTGCTGGACTGTGAGCAGTGTTCTGATTGGTGAATTAGCCCCTGCTGACTCCTGCTCTGCCAATCAGCGCTGCTCTCACTCTGCACTGACACTCGAGGCTGCTACCTACTCTGTCCCCCTAGATACACATAAATAAGGAGACAAAGGGTTAACTTCTTCTGCCTCTTTGTTTTTCCCTCCCCCACTTACTGTATTCTTAGGCTTTCATATGGATTATCTTTTATTGAAGTGGCTAAAAAGTGGGGGGAACGTCTGCCACCCAGAAAAAAGTGGAGGGCGCCAATCCCCTCTGTCCCCCCCTAAATAGACACCTATGCTCTTACCTTATTATCTGTGGCACACTGCATGAGAGAGTAGAAAGGGCAGTTTCTCCTATCAGCCAATCCGATACCTGCACTTGCTACAATTTCTAGATTTATATTCTGACTCCACTTTGTCCTTTTTTGCTCAGCAGCATGCAACACCTGTGGATCCAAAGATCCACTTGGTAACAAACCTGCTCTTTTGAACCATTTTTTACAATATTTTTTCTTCCTTTTTTTTCTTCTTTGTTTCACAAAGCACACATACTATCAAGAGCTCAAACAATATCATTTGCCCATTAAAATGGGGCTCACCCATCTATGACTCTTCCAGACTCTCTGTATCTCTGATACAACCTGCTGATGACACTCTGTGACCCTCTAACCTCAGTGGCCACTTCTGTCTGAGAGCATCCTGCTTGAAGCCTTGCAATGGCTAGGTATTGCTGATCAATTTAAGGTGTTGTCTTGGTCTTATAATGTCAAAATGTGAACAGCATGATGAGGAGGACTGTTTACATACTAATTGAAATTGATGTCTTAAATGTATTGTTCGATTCGGGGATCAAACACGTTTTGTGAATTTTGTTATTAAAGGGGTTTTGCCACGAAGTAAAATTGACGTGGGAAGTTTGTAAATTAAATAACAAACATTTTCACCATTCATCTTTATTAAAAATTCTGGACGTTTTTGTCTTAGCTGCTCCTTTAGTGATTCATTGTTTACAGCTAATCTCCAGGGGACACGACCAGGGCTGAGAGCTCCTCACTCCTGGTCAGACATGCTCAGACATCACCTCTCCTCTCAGGCAACTACTGAGTGTTCAACCCCCAGGTGCTGTCATTCTATTCCCATCCTCTGTACTCCCAATTAGTCAAACAGTGCAAATAAATTTTAAAAAAGCCTCAATCAGGTCTATGCATTGATAAAGAGAAATAAAATCCACAGGTTTGGTTCCAGCAGGGATTTGAACCGAGGACGCTTGTGGCTGGAGGCAAAAGTTTTACGTCTGAGCTACAATGTAGCTACTTACCGTTCTACACATAAACAGACCTTTCTTTGACTACAGAGAGGAAAGGACTGGTGATGTCATCCTGCTTGGTCACATGCAATGCAAACAAATCACACACGCCCCATTCTGAGCACACAGAGCTGTAGAGCTGGATACAGGAGATATTATTATTATTATTATTATTATTATTATTATTTATTTTAGAGCGCCATTGATTCCAGGGCGCTGTACATTTAAGGGGAATTACATACATAACAAATGTGGAACAATTACAATGGTGACAAAAATGACTAGTAACTGATCCAGAGAGGAGAGAGGACCCTGCCCGCGAGGGCTTACAATCTACAAGGACGAAGGGGAGAGACAGAAGGTGAGGGGCAGACATGCTTGCGGGCCGGTGTAGTGGTGGTGGAGTTAGTGTGGGTTGTAGGCTATCCTGAAAAGATGGGTTTTCAGGTTGCTTTTGAAACTGGTGAAAGTTGGGGAGAGTCTGATGTTTTGGGTTAAGGAGTTCCAGAGTGTGGGTGAAGCACGGGAGAAGTCTTGGAGACGATGAGATGTGAGGAGCTGATGAGAGGGGAGCAGAGGAGAAGGTCCTGTGAGGAGCGGAGATTGAGGTATGAAATGAGATTGTGGCAAAACCCCTGTTATAGATCAGAAATTTGCACACAAAGTCAGTACTTTGAACCATTGGACATGTGCATTCTATAGTTGGTCTCATTTAGTTCATTTAAAAAAAGAAAATCAAGAAATTTTATGTTCATCCTGAAACTTTTTGTGAGTGGTGTAGGTAAATACAAGTGTGTGTCTCTATGCCTGCCAGGCCTTGCCTTTATACTTTAACAACATCAATATTGTTTACTTGTTCTAAGTTTAGTGTGATTTATAACACTTATACCACATTTTATGAGTTATTAATGTAGAAAAACAGGTAATTCCAAAGTTAGGTTCACTTTCTTTTTCCTGCAACTATATATAGCTTGAGAAGCTGACCAGATTGACAAATAGTAGTGATAGGAAAGTCCCAGTATTACTTGTCATTTATTCTTGTAAATCTCTACTAATTTTGGGCTTAGTAGCAAGTGGTATCTTTGTATAAATGTTCATACAGGGGAAATTGACAAGTACATACTAGGAACTTAAAAAAAATCACGGCTCAGCTGCTCCTTCTTTAAAACATATGCTACCTATATATTGGATTGCATGTTTAACATGGCAAGTTCACTGTGTTCCAGAAATTTACTTTTCTAATGCTGCATTAAACTAAAAATTTGTGTAATGATGATCAATAACCATTATTTTTTTCATAGGTCTCGAACTGTTTTCACACCTGGATATAGGGGAGAGAGGTTTTCATCTTGGTTGTTTTGAAAGGTTAGTAAACAGATGTAATTTTCTTTAGAACTGTGAGAGGACCTTTGACTGATTTGTGCTTCACAAAATAATCATAGCAGTGACCACAACCTGAAATCCAGGCCATTTTTATAAGTTTTTGTTGATAAGTGGGAAAACCAAGAGTGCTCTCAAACATAGGCATAACTTTGGTTTAAAAAGTGGGGTGAACCAATTTTCCGTCCCTCCTTTTTCCTTTCCCTTCCTTTTCTTCCCTTCCCCTCCAATCCTCTACCCTCCTCTCCCTTCCTCTCCATACAGCAAAGCGGCCACCTCTTACCCAGCTAGGAAGTCTGGGGGAGTGCTGCGGAGCCAGTACTCCAAACACTTTTGATGCAATCCATAAGGTTATGAGTGGCTCTTGTGATACTAAGTTTTATGAATCCCTGCATGGTTAAAACTGTCATAGTTAAGTAGAAATTCTATAGAAGTGAATGTCAGAAGCATATTTAGATTTAACTATCATTGGCGCCGCAACATTCTATGGTGATTTTAATATATAGTATATCAAATTATACACATCTATGCTATTTGGACATCACTGATAGTAAGTATTTTGATGTCACTATTGTTAAAGGGGTTGTCTTACTACATTGATTCATCATACCGCAGTCCCGTTGTCTCGGTTTCATTTTTTTATTCAGGGGCATGTTTACTGGCTTTTACTGGCTACTACTGGCCTGCAGTGATGAGCTGCTGAGGACAGCAGATCTGTAGCTATAGCGACCAGCGCTTGCAGCCTATCAGGAGAGAGAGAACAGGTCTGTAGCTATAGCGACCTGAGGAGCTGATGCAGCCCATACAAGATGGGAGACCTAGGAATAGGTAGGACACTGTTAATGACTACATATTGCAAAGTGACTTGTTTTTGCAAGATCTTTAACATATGAAGCAATCTTTGTAGTGAGACAACCCCTTTAACTTAATACTACAGTTTGATAATTACTGAAGTTCAGGGCTAGACTGCATACCATTCACCAGAAATGACTTCACTCACTGCACCCCAGAAATTAATTATATTACACATGGTAGCCACAGAAATTACATTACTAACTGTACCTTAGAAATTAATTGCACATTGAACTCAAGAAATAATGCAATTCACTGTATTCAATGTATTATATTACACACTAAACCTTAGAAATGAATTACATTAATCACTGTACCCCAGAGATTACTACATTACTCACAGTACTCCAGAGATTACTACATTACACACTGTGCCCCAGAGATTACATTAGACACCGTACCCCACAGCAGGGGCGTAACTAGAGAAGCCAGGGCCCCAAAGCAAACTTTTGGGTGGGGCCCCCTACCTCCACAACCCCCCCCTCCCCACCCCCGGCCACCTCCCGGCCCACAAACATTTACCAGGACATGCTGTTAGATAATGTAGATAATACAAAGGGTAAATATCTCACCATACATATCACCATTATACTGCTACCAAACAAATCCCCTATACCAAGACCAACATTACTAATAACCCTATTACATATGCACCTGATTATACCGCCAGAACATGACCCCAAAGTGACTGAATAATACCCCTACACTATTACTGATCAGTACACAAAGACCAATAATACCGCAATATAGTGACCATATAGTGGTATATACTAGTGTACACAGGCTCTGCAGACTGTATATTACCTCCATACAGTGACCATATAGTGGTAGATATCAGATACACAGGTGCTTTGCAAATAGTTTACTTACATTTAGGGCCTCACAGGTGGCGTCTTGTCTGAGGAGTCGTTCACTTTCTCTTTTCTTCTCTATTCGGTCCAGACCTCCATGATGACTTCCTCCGTCCACCACTCGTCCCTGTAGAATTTACAACACAAACACCTGAGACTCCTCACTTTTTTTGATCATTTTCCCAAGTGAGTAACCCCTCCCCTCATATACAAACTCCCCATTTATAATGGCCCAAATGGTAAGAATTACCCCCTGGTAATTATGGGACTCCACCAGTCGGCATGTAGGTACAACGGGGCCCCCGGGTGGTAGCTAGGTAGCTTAGCACCCACCGGGCAGTAGCTAGGTAGCTTGGGGAGATGTAGGCAGCTTCGGCCCCCGGGCAGTAGTTTAGGGTTCCTATGCAGGTAGAATGGGGGCCCCCTGTAGCTTAGGCCACCCCGGTAGGTAGAATAGGGCCCTCTGTATATTAGTACCCCAGTGGAGGCAGAAAAGTCCCCCCTCTTGAGGGCCCCCTGTAGGCATAGTTCTCCCCCCCCCCCAAGCATTAGGGCTCCCTATAGGCATAGTTCTCCTCCCCCCCTTTAGGGCCCCCTGTAGGTATAGTTCCCCCCCCCCTTTAGAGCCCCCTGTAGGTATAGTTCTCCCCCCCTTTAGAGCCCCCTGTAGGTATAGTTCCCCCCCTTTAGAGCCCCCTGTAGGTATAGTCCCCATCCCCTTTAGAGCCCCCTGTAGGTATAGTTCCCCCCCCCTTTAGAGCCCCCTGTAGGTATAGTCCCCATCCCCTTTAGAGCCCCCTGTAAGTATAGTTCTCCCCACCCTTTAGAGCCCCCTATAGGTATAGTCCCCATCCCCTTAGAGCCCCCTAAGTATAGTTCACCCCCCTTAGAGGCCCCCTGTAGGTATAGTTCTCCCCCCCATTTAGAGACCCCTGTAGGTATAGTTCTCCCCCCCCTTTAGAGTCCCCTGTAGGTATAGTTCTCCCCCCAGTTAGAGCCCCCTGTAGGTATAGTCCCCCCCTTTAGAGCCCCTGTAGGTATAGTCCTCCCTCCTTTAAAGCCCCCTGTAGGTATACTTCTCCCCCCCCCCCTTGTAGGTATAGTCCCCCCTCCCACTTTGGGCCCCCCCCCCCTAGCTAATTACTTACCTGGCCGCGCTCCCCCGGCGTCTCCGTCCGCTCCTGGCCCCAAGCCTGCTGCTTTAGGCTTGGGGCTGAGGACAGGAAGCTCGGCAGGCGGCGCGATGACGTCACTTCCGCCGCGCCGCCTGCAGAGCTAGGTATGGCAGGGGCAGGGAGCGCACAGCTCCCCCTGCCCCGCCTTTCATCTTAATTGTATGCGTGTCGCACGGACATGCATCCAATTAAGAGAGGGCCTCTGTGAAGCAAGGGGCGGAGCCTGCCGGCAGCGGCGGCGGGCCCCCCCCTGGCTTCACAGACCGGCCCCGCAGCTCTGCACCCGCCGCAGTGAACTGTTATGTTCACTGCCGGCGGGCCCAGAAGCAGCATCACCGGGGTAGCAGAGGGGATAGCAGCTGCCCCGGGGCCGCGGGGCCCCCCAAGCCTCCAGGCCCCGTAGCAACTGCTACCCCTGTAGTTACGCCCCTGCCCCAGAGATTACTACATTACACACTCTACAACAGATGTTATATTACACCATACCCCAGAGATTATTACATTACACACTGTAATCCAGAAACTAACTACATTAGACAAGGTACCCCAGAAATTGTGTGTGCATATATACATATATTGAACACAGACACACTACACACTGGTCTGCTCCCCTGTACTTACCTCTCCACACTCCTGCTTCCCTGTGCATCTCTGCCTGCCAGCGCGTGTTTCCACTCCTTAGGGTGCACGGAATTGCTGGTAATTGGCTGTAATTGGCTGCTACAGTTAGATCTGGCCATCGATTCTGCCAGGAGGCTCCTGCCAGACATCTGGGATTTCACGATGACCATCTGTAGAATCTGCTTGGTTTTGGGGTGCCTTATTGACTGACCAAGAACAACTGGATCTTTAAAGGGTTTATTACAAAGGATAATATAAATATATATACATAAAAAGGGAAGCTAATTACGGGGATAGGGGATAGGAAATGGGAGGCAGAGAGGATGCAGGAAGAAGAGAGCTACCTGAGATTGTGTACGATCTTTTATACATCGCAAGACAGAATCAACAGATCGACCAACTGGCTGCCATTATAGAACAGTTGGAGCTTGGCTACCTACTGCCCCACCTGCTCCACCAAATGCAGCAAGTCCAGCATCTATGGCTCTGGTGGTGTCTCTTAAGCTCAAGTTATATCTGCCTTTGTCACCAAGGTTCGTCTCAAACCCTCAAGCCTGCAGGAGATTCATCATCCAGTGTACCATACACATGCAATTAATGGTGAACCAGTTCCCCACTGAGCGAGCAAAAGTGGCGTTTATTGTCAGCCTTCTGTCTGGTGAACCCAGTGACCACCAACGTTCAAGTCTTCCTGTAGTTGTTTACACAACGAGTTTGAGGAACCAGCACATGCGTCTTTCGCTGAGGCTTCTCTGCTCCACCTATGTCAAGGTGTTTACACAGTTGGGCACTGTCACGGGTGCCCCCGCGACCCCCTCCCCGGGTTGCGGGCGCATCCGTACCCCATGGGTGAGCAGCGCCGTGACCCGCATGTCGGACTGTGGGCGCACTCGCTCCGATGCCCTGTACTTACCCAGCCGCGCTCCTGTCTGGGTTTCTGCTCTGACATGCGAGCGTCAGCACTGTTAAATTTAAAGGGCCAGTGCACTGATAATTCCCTAGTGCCGGTCGCTGCCCCTATTTAAGCCTGCCCCTTCCTGGTCCCTGTGCGAGATCTTTAGTGCTATTATTGCCTTTAGAGAAAGTGTTCCTTGCCGTCATTTCCGTGTACTGTACCTTTCTGCCTCAGTCCCTCAACCACAAACCTCTGCCGCCTGTCCTGACCTTACCGCCTGTCCCTGACTACGACTTCGCCTTACGATTCTGTACCACGCTCAACCTTGGCTTCCACCGCAAGCAAGTCACGTCGGGGGTAGCGACCTGGTAGACTCCCGCTGCAGCAAGTCCATCCCACTTTGCGGCAGGCTCTGGTGAAAACCGGGTTCTACTTAGATTCCGCTTCCTGGCAAGGCTATATACCATCGCATGCGGTGGTCCAGTGGATCCACTACTGCTGACATTGACAGGCACTATGCGATACAATTTGGCACCCTCTCCTCTCAGCTTTCATTGAACAATGAGGCCCTCATAACCACATTCTGGCAGGGTCTTGCTGAAAGGATAAATGAAAAGCTGGCTGATCGTAACTTCCCTTGATCCCTGGAATAGCTCATCCATCTGGCTACCCATTGAAATATTCGGTTCTCTGAGAGTCAGCAGGAACTCCTCCAGCAACATGAGCCAGTTTGACCATGCCGTCTTCTCCGTCTTGCTCCGGTGTTTCAAAGACCTCCACTGCTGCTTCCAAAGTTTTCTTTGTTAGAAACTATGCAAGTGGACAGAACCCACATGTCACAGCAAGAACGGTCCTGTCGACGACAACAGAATCTTTGCCTCTACTGCGCTAGTCCTGAGCACTTTCGTATGGACTGTCCATTGCATCTGGTAAACTCCAGCACCTAGGCTATGTGGGAGAGGCGTCCCTAGGTGTGAAAACTACCTCTCCATTTCTGATGTGCCGATCCAACTCTGCACCTTATCTGGTGTCATGTACCAAGCATCAGCCTTTGTTGATTCTGTATTAGCCAGGAATTTCATTGACGCATCTCTGGTTTATAAGTGTCGTCTCCCAGTAGTCTATCTTGACAAACCTCTGTTCATCTCCTCCATTAATGGTGAATGCAAGGGTTACTTCATTCTGTTCTGTACTGAACCTGTGAGTCTTCAAGTAAGGAGCGTTACATCAGGAGAAAATCATATTGTGTTACCCCGTTTACCCTCAGCAGTCCTTCTGGGTCTTCCTTGGCTACAGCATCATGGGCCAGTGCTCAATTAGAAAATGGGTGGTCACATGTTGAGAACAAGAATGTCATTTTCACTCTGTTTTTGTGCTGCATCCAGTGCGTACCACTTCTCCACTGATGTCTTCCACTCTCCAGCCGGGGCTGCCTTCACTGTATCACAAATACACACACATCTTCTGCGAGAAACAGGCTGAGACTCTTTTGCCACATCAAGCCTATGATTGTCATATTCACCTACTGATTGGGACTACCCCTCCATGGGGCAGTGTCTACTCTTTGTCCATATGAGACACAGGCCATGGTGGCCTATATAAAATAAAATCTTCAGAAAGGGTTCATCAGCAATTCCCCTCTTAAGTCAGTGCCAGGTTCTCTTTTGTGGAAAAAAGGATGGTTCTCTTCGCCCATGCATTGACTATCAGGGTCCCAATAAGATTGCCCTTAAGAACCAATATCCATTGCTACTAATATCTGAACTTTTTCACTGTCTTCGTGGAGCCAGAGTTTTCACAAAATGACTTGCTAGGAGCTTACAACCCTAAGGTGCTAAAACTTAATAAATATCCCTAAAAATACCCCATATTGGAAACTGCACCCCTTAACCCCTTCCCAACATTGGACGTACGCATACGTCCTGGCGATCGTGCGGGCTTACAGGCGAGCCCCACACGATCGCAAAATGGGACCAGCGGTAAATTAGCGCTGGCCTCATGCCGTATCTACCCAGAGAGTAAACTTGTCACGTATACTGCATGGTGAGCACTGTTAAAAATAAAAATAAAAAACAGTAATAGGATTGCAATATTTTCTTCACCCTGCCTTCCAAAAAACAGACTCTCAGACTGTGGCGATGCAAAAACGTGTTTTCCTTTTTGAATAAAAGTGTTTTTAGTGTATAAAAGCAGTAAAACATGAAAAAAATCTACAAATTTGGTATCACTGTAATCGTATCGACCTAGTGAGTAAAACTAGCATGTCATTTATACTGCACGGTGACCGCTGTAAAAATAAAAATAAAAAACACTACCTGGAATGCTGTATTTTGTACAAAATGCCTCACAAAAACCTTAATAAAAAGTGATCAAAGTGTCATATGCACCCCATAATGGTACTAATAAAAACTTCAACTCATCCCACAAAACACAAACCCATAATCAGCTCTGTATACAGAAAAATGAAAAAGTTTTGGCTATCAGACTGTGACGACATAAAAACGCGATTTTTTTATAGACCTATTTCTATTGTGTAAAAGTAATAAAACGTAAAAAACTATCTAAACTTTATATCATTGCAACCGTACCGACCTACAGAGTAAAGTTATCCACTCATTTACACTGCACGTCGAGCACTGTAAGATTGAAGCCCAAAAAACAATGGCGGAACTGCGTTTTTTCCCCCCCCATTTTCATGGCCCAATGCTAAAAAAAAACTATGGAACACCTGTGCCCCCAAAATGCACAGTACACCCTTAGTTGAGATCCTTGAGAGGTGTTGAATTCAAAATAGGGTGACTTCTGGAAGGTTTCACCTGTTCTGGTACTTTGGGGGCTTTGCAAATGCGACATGACCCCACCAAAATCTGCTCCAAAAGTCAAATAGCGCTCCCTCCCTTATACGTCCTGACTAGAAATGAGCGATTATAGTCGACAAAGTTGAAATCGGCACGATTTTTAGGTTGATTGGAAATTTCCGATCACACGATATTTTAGGTGACAATCGGCAGATAATCTATTACTATCGCGCCATTTTCGGTGCTTCCTATCATTTTGGCGGCCAGCAAATCAGCTTAGAGCATAGAGCCGGGTGAGCTGGGTGTGCGACGTCATGACTGTGATGTGTATGGTTGTCATTGGCTGGAAAAATCACTTGACCTTGTTTTGCATAGAACAGCGTTTCCTGTTCAGTATCAGTGTTTCAATGTCTCTCACTAGAGCAGGACATGTGCTAGGTCTCTCTCAATGCAGCTCAGCTCAGAGACACATTTCTTCTCTTTATTCATACAGACAACTATGTTTTAGCTGTGAACATTAGACTATAGGTAGATTAGAGAATTTCAGTTCCTAGTTAGTTAGACAGAGACTTTTAAAGAAGCATCTAGCGCTGTACAGCAGTAGAGCCCCAAGTAGCTGCGGCAGCAGCAGCAGGCATTGTGGCAGAAGACTAATGAGGGACCTCTGGCAATCCTTATTTACCACCTCACCAAAGCATGTAATGCAGGGCACACAGAGACCGGCTTAAGATCATGGTGAACGTGGTGAACATGGTGACTATCTGCGTCTCAACACCGATGTTTTTGGATATGCTCCGGACTCAATCGACTTTTGGGTATCCAAAATGGATGAATGGCCAGAGCTTACTCGCCACGCCATAGAGGTGTTGTCCTGCCCAGCAGCCAGCATCATATCTGAGCGGACCTTCAGCACAGCTGGAGGAGTCATTATAGACAAATGCATCCGGCTTTCCACAGATAATGTTGATCGTTTGACTTTCATCAAGATGAATCAGGCTTGGATCTCTGATGATGTTGTGGCCCCAATTGCCGAGGTCACCGATTAGTTGCCGGTCTACTTCACATTCCTCTTCAAACAGAAATGGTCCTTTTGAAAAAAAATTTTTTTAAATGGTGATTTCTTACTGCAATTTTTATTCTCAGTTCCCAAAAGGTCATTTTGCTGGAGGAGACTGTAAAAGACACCAATTGTACAAGGTTTCATGAAAAAAACGTATTCCGTTTACTCTATTCATCTTTAGAATTTTTCGCACTGTCAATGGTTTTGGGGTCATGGTGCTGTGAGATACAGTTATAATCATGGTCTTTTGGAACAGAAATGTGGCTTCTAAGTGGCATTTCTCCATCACAATTTTTAACAGTGGCTGAGAAGTCATTTTTTTACAATTTTTTGGGTCATGCTGCTGTGAAATCCAGCTATACTACAGGTCCTATTTTAAAAAATGTGGTTTCTAACAGACATTTGTTCTTCACAATTGTCAAGAGTGGCCAAATGGTCATGTTTTGAATTGTTGGCGGCATGTTGCTGTGAAATACAGCTATACTACAGGTCCTATTATAAAAAATGTGGTTTCTAACAGACATTTGTTCTTCACAATTGTCAACAGTGGCTCAAGGGTGATGTTTTGAAATTTATGGGGCATGGTGCTGTCAAAAACAGGAATAGGTAGGACACTGTTAATGGACACATATTGCAAAATGACTTGTTTTTGCAAGATCTTTAACATAGCTAGCAATCCCTGTAGTGAGACAACCCGTTTAATACAATAAAAAAAAAGAGAAACAAAGACGTGGTGGGATTCCATCCTATTTTAAAAATGTGTTTTCTATAATTAAACTACTAAAAAAAATTGCATGTACAAAATAGCTGATACAAATATTCCTCTGAATTGTACAAGGGCGGTACAGGAAGACTTGAACAGATGTAGGTTATTCAGAGGACATGGTGTATGGAGCACATTCGCCACCCCAAGAACAGAGACAATTTCCTCCAACACGTTGAGTAAAACGAGAAAAAGAATGCCAAGAAAAAGGGCACCTGGGTGAAACAGGAGCATCAACCACCAGCATTTCCAAGTGAAGCTCAATTGGTCCGCACTCATACGGAGGGGCAAGCGCTCTCGTAGAGGCAGAAATTTCTCAAGCGCTACCCAGGTCTTGACTGTGTACTGAGGAAGGCTGGAGGTCTTAGCTCACACTTCCGCTTCCGCACTCTGCTTCAGCACGACTGTTTTCGTTGCTGCGTCATAAGGGCATTTTTTGCCGTGTTAATGGATGACGGACGCCAGCCCTTGCTCTCACCACACCCACTGTAAGTCCGGCCCTGCCAGCTGAACCTGCGTGATCCACGTTTACAGCCTCACCCGCCTTGATCAGTAATTTCCTCCAACCCACTTGACAGTAGAATGCAGGATTTTCAGACAGGCCTCGTTGACCTACTGGGGACATCCATTTCGTTTGCTTCACATTCTAATGTCACGGTGGAACAATGTCACCAGTAGAATGGCAAGTAGCTCTAGCAGCAGCAGTAATGGAAAACGAGTTGTTTTTAATATAGTTTATTTCTTATTGAGAAATTTTCTGCTGATGGTCCATAAGGGCACCTGTGTGGGTTTTTGGGTCATGCTGCGGTCCAGGACATGGATAGTCAATGTCCAGTTCAACTAAAATGGTGGTTGAAAGACTCCTTTTTCCAGCACTTTTTAATCTGTGGGTCAGACAGGTTTAATGGTCATACTGCGGTCCAGGACAGATATAGTCAATGTCCAGTTCAACTAAAATGGTGGTTGAAAGACTCCTTTTTCCGGCACTTTTTTAATCTGTGGGTCATTCAGGTTTAAAGGTCATACTGTGGTACAGGACAGGTATAGTCAATGTCCAGTTCAACTAAAATGGTGGTTCAAAGACTCCTTTTTCCGGCACTTTTTAATCTGTGGGTCAGACAGGTTTAATGGTCATACGCCCAGGACAGGTATAGTCAATGTCCAGTTCAACTAAAATGGTGGTTCAAAGAATCCTTTTTCTGGCACTTTTTAATCTGGGGGTCAGACAGGTTTAAGGGTCATGCTGCGGTCCAGGACAGGGATAGTCTATGTCCAGTTAAACTAAAATGGTGGTTGAAAGACTCCTTTTTCTGGCACTGTTTAATCTGTGGTTCAGACAGGTTTAAGGGTCAAGCTGCGTTCCAGGAGAGGGATAGTCAATGTCCAGTTCAACTAAAATGGTAGTTCAAAGACCCCTTTTCCGGCACTTTTTAATCTGTGGGTCATTCAGATTTTAGGGTCATGCTGCGGTACAGGACATGTATAGTCTATGTCCAGTTCAACTAAAATGGTGGTTCAAAGACTCCTTATTCTGGAACTTTTTAATCTGTGGGTCAGACAGGTTTAAGGGTCAAGCTGCGTTCCAGGAGAGGGATAGTCAATGTCCAGTTCAACTAAAATGATGGTTCAAATAATACTGCCTTTTGGCACTTTTTAATTTGTGGGTCATGCAGGTTTAAGGGTCATGCTGTGGTACAAGATAGGGATAGTTAATAGTCTGTGACTTTTTATTTTCTGTGACTTTTGTTGCCTAATTGTGTTGCCTAAGATGTAGCACTTATCCAGTTTACTGTTGTGGATGTTAATTCCAGCTTCACCAACCCTGTTTGGGTGTAAGAATGAAGGTATTGTTCCTCTCCCATAGACTTTAATGGTCATTGTCATAATCTGTTATCGACTATTGGAAATCGTCATGATAATTGTCGATATTGACTATCAAATCGATAACGATAGTTGACACAATCGCTCATCACTATAGGGATGTGTAAAAGTCAGACTTGGAGATCACGAAATCAAAACAGATTTAACCATGGAAACCATGATGACACTACACAGCATTTCCGTGTTTGGATATTTTTTTAAAAAAAATTAAGATTCTATAGCTAAAATAAGAAAAAACAATCAACTTTTTTTTCCACCCCTTTGGGGTTTATTTTCTACTGCTTGGTAACAATCACTGCTGAAGCCATTGATTGAGGAAACACTTTGAACATTGATGTCAAGACCATTGCAGCCAATCAATGGCTATACCGATGACTATTCGACTACAGCAGATACGAGTAAACAGAAGACAAGGGAGAGAAAGCTGCAGGTGGCAAGGAACAGAGCTACATCATAGGGCAGTTGGTTTTTTTTACTTAATTTTAGCTGCAGTATTGTAAACTTATATAAAAAAAATAACCCCTGTACAACCCTTTTAACAATTCTTTTAGGACAGATTCCTGTGCTGCCATTGCTTGGAATAAGTAACTGACAAAATCAATTGCTATCTCCAAAATTTAGAAAAATCTGTAGGAATCCCTTAAGTGGGGATTGTTACGAAGTCATCAATGGTTACACTATAAAGGTGCATCCACATGGTAGGTTAAAATACCACTTCAAATGCTAATTACGGATCATAAATAGTGTATCAAGCATAAACACAGTGGGACTAGATAAGGCTCTCTCCTGAGTGCCCTAGGGTACACATGGCAAACGTGAAAGACTGTGTTGACTTTGTGACACATGGGCGTTTGGCGTTCCTCGCGGTGAGCTTTTGGGCCCCAGAGCTCTGCACGTTTCTCAACCTGCTACACCTTTGGAGGACTTTTTAAAACAAAAAAGACAAGCTAATGCACATTAATTTAAGGACTTTACCTTGCGCAAACACTCATAGGTTTTTACTCCTTTATACTGTTTTGCGTGAATATACCCCGAAATTTATGGTCACTAATCAATTTTAATAAAAAAAAGTATCATGATACAGAATATTATTTGGTGGGCTTCTTTCACGTTTGCCAAGGTTAAAATACCAGCCAGGATTTGGATGAAAGAATCCGGTCGGTACTTTGACATCTTGTACGTAGAGATGGGCGAATTGATTCTGACAAGTGAATTCGTTTTTGAATTTTTAGGAAAACTTCGGTTTGGAACAAGTCAAACTTTGGGGTACTTCGCGTGAACGAAGTGTGCTTTTTTATTGATAAAAGGTTGAAGCACATGGGGTTACATGGGGCAAAGAACTCTGGAGGGGAAAAAGGGGATAGCCTGCATGACAGCGAATGAAGCAATCGGACCGGCGGGATTTTGGACTCACTGCACTATATAAGTCGGGCGCGACGCTGCGAGCTCATACCGCCTCACGTACTGGTAGGAAGGGGTGCCGCGGGTGCTTGTGATAGCTGTACTAAAGAACCATTTTTATACGCATTTTTGGGGGGGGTCACGCTTGTCTCAAGACTTTTTTCTTAAGTTCTATTTTTGATTTTTTGGGGTATTGGATCTGAAGTCCAGTTGCGTCCCGCGCATAAACATTTTTAAAGCATCTGCTCACAGCACATTTAAACCAAGGGGGTCTAAGCCTGTTCCTGTTTTATTATTTTAAAAAAACGTGTTTTTTAAAATACAAAACCATTCGTTTTTGGCTGC